>AZIM01004790.1:25330-42952 GCA_000516915.1 Ophiophagus hannah | reverse complement strand
TTCCATTGGTTGATTGTTCTCACAGTCAGAAAATTTCTCCTTATTTCTAAGTTGAATCTCTCTTTGTTTCCATCCATTATTCCTTGTCTGGCCTTCGGGTGCCTTGGAAAATAGTTTGACCACTTCCTCTCTGTGGCAGCCCCTAAAATATTAAAAATATTTGAACTCAAAATATAAACTCAAATATTGGCATGATACCTACATATCATTTTCTGTATTAGGGGAAGTTGAATAGACTTTGGACACCACCTGCTGAGAACAAAGCTGATGGATACTGCTATCCCCATGGCTTTTTACAAAAGCAAACAAACAAAGAAAACAGGGGTAAACCTTTCCAAGGCATATCCTGGCTACAGTGGAAAGAAGTAGGATTTTATTCCGATTCCCCCAAGCTCTCTTGTTGTTCTTTATTTTCCATATTGCTTAATGAATCCAAATAGAATTCATTACATATAAATTAAATATAAATATTCTGGCATAAGATTATATATATAAAATCACAAACAAAATATCCCTGAATATTGCATTTTATTTATTTTTAATTTGATTAAAGCAAGCTGTTGATTTAAGCAAGCTGTGAAAGTTCTCCACAGTTCTGGAAGCAACTATAATAGGGAGAAAGCTGTCTCGAAACTCCAACTCTATGTGATGTTTTATCTGAACTGAGGTAGACATATATCTGTTAGGCATACAACTTCTCCTGCCCTGTAGTCTAAAATAAACTGGCACTAAGAATCCAATTGCCACTCAGATTGTTGCTAGAACAAACAGTACAAACTGGCTGGATTGAAATCTAAAATGGTGTGATACAAGATATATTTAGTTAAAACCAAAATAGGGATGCATGTTAGGCCTTGAAAAACAAAGGCATGCTGTCTGAAAATGACACTGTATGTGTTTTGAAATTACCTAAACTTAGAAGACTCTAGTTAAACAATAAGGGAAAGGAAAAAAATGTGTGTTTGCACTTGAGCTACAAATTATTTTAGAGTTTATTGTGTAGAATGGGAACAAAGGGGAAAATACGCATAGCAGTCAAGGGACAATGAAATTAGCCTAGTGGTAGGGACTAAGAACCACGTGGATTGGATGCCATGGTAGCACAGTGGTTAGAATGCAATACTGCAGGCTACTTCTGCTGACTACTGGCTGCTAGCAGATTGCCTGCAATTTGGCAGTTCAAATCTCACCAGGCTCAACATAGACTCAGTCTTCCATCCTTCTGAGATCAGTAAAATGAGGATCCAGATTGTTGGGGACAATATGCTGACCCTGCAAACCTCTTAGAGAGGGCTGTAAAGTACTGTGTAATAGTATCAATGAATGAATGAATGAATGAATGATGAATGAATGAATGAATTCTTTATTGGCCAAATGTGATTAGACATATAAGGAATTTGTCTTGGTGCATATGTTCTCAGTGTACACAAAAATAAAAGATAAATTCATCAAGAATCATAAGGTATAATATACTCATAGGGTACAAGTCTATATATAAGTCTAAGTTCAATTGCTCTTTATCATTATAGTGAAATGTTTTCTACTCCTTATGATTTTATGATAGTATGTTTATATTGTGAATCTATATGTGGAATTGGTTCTAAGAAAGATTGTAATAAATAAGCACATTTGGAGGATAGTAGGAAGGAACAAGAACATTTTTCCAGGACAACTTTTATTTTGCCACCTCTGGAATCAGTCTTACAAGCTAAGAAACAATATCATATAAGTCATTGCAACTTTTATTGTAAGAACTGTGGTAGCAGAGTTTTGCAAATCTGAATGTGGTTCTCCCTCCTTCCCATAATCTTCATGTGAAGTGGGGAGGGGTTTGTCTGAGACATTTTTTTTTCAATTTCTTGACCTGGGCTCATACCCCTTTTATCTGATCATGACTCTTCTACCTATCCTTCAAGGCCATTCCCTCTTCCTTCGCATGTGGGGATTACATAGGAAACATTCATGATATAAGATGGAATCAGGAAATGGCCAATGTATTTGGGGCATTCTTTTTACCTTCAACCTTAAATTAAGTAACATTGTTCTTTTAGACAGAAAACCTAAAAAATATGCATTGAGGAAACTATAATAGGACTAAGACCTGGGTTCCAAAATTCTGGATGTCCCCTAGACACTAAAAAGATTTGTTGTTGTCTATATCTCTGTGATGACATCTAGTAGTTGTCTGCAGCCCAGATCTAATAGTCCTATTTTCATGCCCCTGTTGGAATCTGATTCTGAGGGAGAGGTGGAACAGCTGACAGGGAGTGGGAGTGTGGCTCCGGTGACTATGGAGGAAACTGGGGAAGGGCACAGTCCAGCTAGGCATTCAGAGGAAGACCCAGGTCCACCTCCTCTTCATCCCAGGGAGGAATGGATAACAGAGCAATATGGGTTATGGGGGAGAAAAAGGCCCTGATTCCCTTCATTAACTGCAGCTGGGAAAACAGGATAAAGAGAGTGTTCATGCACAGCTCCTTGCTGGAAGCAAAGTGTGAATTATTTTGGTTTGTCAAGTCTTATCTGAGTTCTGGTGTCCTCCCAACTGTGTGTGTTTTGTTATCTTTTGAAGTCTTCAATTCCTATCCTGCCTTGTCTCGTTACTTGCTGCAGCATGGTTTGTGTTGGTTTTTANTTATAATTTATATGTACTTTGGGTTCAGACAGAATTTCTTCCCTTTAAAAACTGTTCTTGGGAGAGTTTTTTCTCCAGCTGATGATAACTGGACATTGAGGGCCAAGTTGGAGGTATTAAAGGGACTTTACCTATTTTTGTGACTTGTTGCTTTTGTGCCACGCCCCAGGTCATCACACCTATGTTCTGGAAGGATTAAAATCAGGGGTGGGATTCTACCAGTTTGGCCTATTTTGGGCGAACTGGTAGCTCCAAAGATCAATGTATTTCCTTCCCCCCCACACCGACCTGCTGTTTTCTGGAGATCAGCTGTGCTATGTGATTTAGATTAGCTAGAAATCATCAGATCTAGCTAATCTAAATTGTGTGGCACAGCTGATCCCCCTCGCTGTTGTACTGTTTCACCCAGGAGGCTTCCCTGAGACCCAGAAGGCAAAAAACAGGGTGCGGGGAGGTGATGAGTGTCCTCTGCCCCATTTTCACTCCCAGGAGGCTCCCCTGAGGCCCAGTAGGCAAACAACAACAACAACAACAACAACCATGCCCACCCAGTCAAATGACCACCTGGCCACACCCACCTAGCCATGCCCACAGAACTGGTAGTTAAAAATTTTGCATCCCATCCCTGATTAAAATGATAGATGGTGCCTATATTCATTCCATTGTCCCCAGGTTGGCCATTCTTAGATGAGGAACACTGAAGAAAAGCAGAAGTAGCAAGACCATCCAGGGATGAATTTGTACAAGTACAGTTATATTAACCTGAGTTTTCATTCAACTGGCCAAAATATTTTTTTCCCTAACAAGTGTAAACTGATCTGCTAAACAGAGCAATAGTCTATTTAGAACAAGGCAGCTTCCTAAAGAGCTCATGGAACAGATGGATGAAATAAACTCTCATACAGTTTCAGCAAGTTTTCATTTTAATATGATGCTAGTGTCAGATCTTTCCCAATGGAGAAAATCTTTTTTTTTCCTTAACACATCAGGTATACATATGATTTTCAATAGTTTTCTTTTTCTATACAGTCATATCTTGCTAAAAGCCCAAGGTTTGAAATAATACCCAACATACAAGAAAATTTGCCTCAGTCGTTATTGCTAAGTCAGAAATCAATCTGGCTAATTTTGAAGTGTATCAGTTTAAACCTGCAGTCCCAGATACTTTTTTTCCTAGAAGTAAGCTCCATTGATTTTACTGAAATTTATCTCTAAAGTAAATATGAAAGGGTTACTTGTCATGATTAGAATTTAAATTTCACCCAGTTGCCCTTTCCAACAACAGTTTAGTAAAAAAAAAGTTTCAGAGCATAGCTGGTTGCATTTTTCAGTGGCATCCATTTAGACTTACTAATTATCAAGTTTTGTTCTTCCTGTCAAGCAAAATATTGTAGATATTCTAAGAATAACAAGAAAGGCTTAGATAAGAGAGGCTTCATCCCTAATCTGTATCCTTCAGCCTTTCCAAAACCTTTAATGCCTGTCAGGTATACCCGAAGGGAAAGAGGAAAAATGACATCACACAACCTTGCAACTCACTAATTTGCATCAGACAAAAAGGACTCCATATTTGGAAAAAATGCAACCAACTGTGCTCAGAGACTTCTTGCTTCAATTGCTCTAGAAATCTTCCATAAAAGAAAGGGGGTGAAGTTTTTTTTTTTCTTTGTTCAAAAGATGAATAATAAAAGTTGTAAACTTCCTTTTGTTTGTCCTGAGTTTTGAATAAATAATGACAACAAGTAGCACAGAAGGTATAATGAAGACCTTCTTTATGAGCCTCTGTGCAACTTTCCCCCCTCTCTACATAACTACCAGTTTATGTTTCTAAACTAGGAACATGTCAGAACAAACTAATCCCAGGTCAATGAGAGCTCTTTCTGGAGCGTGTTGCAAGTACACACAAAGTCCTAGTTTTTGTGCTACTTGAAATGAGTGTTGCCTTCTGAACTGTAGTAACTTGGTGCCCGAGTTGATTTTCACAATCTGTTTAGCAGTATCCCTGATGTCAACATTTCATATGATCATGTCCTGATGCCAAAACAAACTGAGCCTGAGTCTATTGTCTTCAGACTGCTAAGGTTATTTCACAAGTCAACGATGGCAAAGCAACAATTTGATCCTAGCAGGCAAACATGGCTTGGTGGGGCATCCTAATTTACATGTATAGATTTTTTTTCTAGATCTCTGCAGACCATAAGGGATTCACCATAATTCCAAGATACAAAAAAAAAAAAGGAAACAACAAGGAAGTAGCCGATTTCTGCTTCCTCAGGCTGTCAAAAGTAATAAGCAACAGAGAAAAACATTTGAGAAAACTCATGGATTGGATGGCACAGGATAACTTCCTGGTGAAAAAAATAACCCAGCTTCAGGAAAGAGTGTTCAATCAGTTCCTTATCCTTTTCCTTTTAAATAGAAAAGCATACTAATCACCCACATGGAATATTCTATACCGAACTATCTTCCTCTTCTATCTGCCAAAACATTTTGTTAGTGATTGTGAAATTTCATTACAATAGTGTAAAACAGGTTTGCCACAGTGCTTCAGGATATTTTTTGATCCAAAATCTGCAACCACCAAAGGGTAAAGTCAAGCTGTATTTTGAATCTTACCCCTTTCAATGGTGGTATTAAGTAAATGATTCAAGTTTTGATCCAAACCATAGTAAGTAATATACACTGGGCAAATGTATGCCACACAGAGATAGTTCAACCTAAATTTTTGAGATCTTTGTTGCATATCAAATTTTCTGCTGAGACTAGAACATGATTGCATACCCATGAAGGCCCACATTCAGCATTGCTTCTTAAAATAATGGATCAAGTTACTTGAAGGAGAATGTTCTGCCTTCATTAAAAGCAGGTATCTTCACAGCCTGTAGTCAGATATAACTAAAACAAATAAAAATATTTATTTTACAAAATTTATAGGCTGCTCATCTTACTTCACAGTAATATATTTCATTACATTTTTATATGTTTAGATATATTTAGAATATATCTAAAGCAGAAGACATTTTTTTTTGCCAGAATTGAGTAGATGAGTTTAAAGTATTGGAACTTACCTTCTGACTTTGTTTGGTGCGGTCTGGGTAGAAACAAAGATGCTCAATCCTAATAACCCAGACACTGGCCTCCCCATCTTTCTCCAAATCTGAACAGGGTTTGATCAGGGGCTATTCTCCCAACCTTCATATTTATCAAACATTCAATGCATCTCCCTAGGACACCTTTCTCTCTTGCCTGTTAGAACATTTTTCCTCTCTACTAGTTAAAGAAATATTGCACTGCTTGTTGGCATAAACAGAAACTGTTCTCATGTGCTTCCACAAATCTCTTTCTATCAAGTATGGCAAATTTACCTAATGACACTTTTCACAATCCATTCTTATGCTAGTTCTGCTTTCTCTTTTTAGCCAATAGGATATCACCTGTTGCTGAATTTGTTACAATTACCATCACTATCAGACATTCACTTCTGTAGCAATTTCACATACTGTGATACCTTTTTCATGTAAGGATTTCTGTGTAGTGGGTTTTCCTGGTTTTTGATACCCTTGTTTCTGAGTCTAAAACCAACTACCAACCAAATAATAAATGTGTTAACTTGTCCAAAAAGATAGAGAATGTTTTCCAGCTCCAGCTGAAGTATGTTTTCTGTTCACTAGCTTCTAGACAAGTAGTTATCTTCTTCCTTTTTTATTTCTTTTTTCCCTGAAAAAATAGCAGAGTCATAAGGCGCCTTAAAGCCTAACACATTATTCTGCCATAAGTTTATACTATAACAAATGTATCACTGCTTCTATGCTTTTTTCCCCCAGTTAGTTCAAACCTGCTCATTTGTTGTTTTGTTTTCATATAAACTCTGAATGTAATCTAATGAAAACTTCTTATCCAGCAGCTCTTTTGCACTTAATAAGGCATATATGATGGTGCTGGTACCCTTGCCTCTATTTGCTAAACTGATGGAATTTTTATAGTATTTGGCATCTTAGGTTTCTAGCAAAAGGAAAATGTTGTGAACTAGTCTTCTGTCTGGTCCGGAGAAAGAGTGGGAGGCATCATGACAGCTGATTGGCTACTGCATCTGACAGCGCACTATAAAAGGACTGCTGTTAGACATGATCAGCTGTTGCCTGTCAGCCACTGTGTTAATGTGTGGTTTGACGTTTACCCTGTTAGCTTTTGAAATAAGAAGGTTACCCTGAATTCCCTGGTCTGTCTTAGTAATTCCCACTCAAATATAATACTGGCAACGAGGATGGGATAGAGAAGGGATACAACCAGCTGGAATTCAGAAATTGTTAGCTGGAGTCACTCAGAGCTGTCCATTGCTGAAATGGCAACGGCACTCTCTTTTGCCCCATATCAGTTGAGAACTGATATTTGGGAACCTTATCTTGACAGATTTGAGTGTTTTATTAGAGCTAACAATCTACATGATATTTCAGCGGAGAGAAAAAAAAAGTGGGTGTTTTGAGCTTTTGCGGCACTGAAGTTTTTGACACTGCGGCTGTGCTCCTGTCATCCCAGACAGTTCATGAATGTATCTTGGGAGACTATTTTAATGGTTATAGGGAGCCATTATGCTCCAAAACCATCCAGAATAGCTAGAAGGTATGCTTTTCACAGACACTATCAGGCTGAGGGCGAGAACATTAGTAAGTATATGGCCGCACTGAGAAAATCAGCTCAGCATTGCGGTTTTAGGGAACTAGATGATATTCTGTTAGATCAATTAGTGTACGGAGTGAGAGATCTCCACCTTCAGTGACGATTGCTAGCTAAGGCAGACCTATCACAACAGCAAGTTATTGATGAGGTTGAAACAGCTGAGCCCTCCAACCAATCTGCAGCTGAAATACAGGGATCAGGTGAAGCTATTACCCCTAGAGGAAACCAAATCTGTTCATATGGAACAGACTGAAATTGAAGAGGACATGGATCCTGATCAGGATATCTATCACCTCAGAACACCAATGGCTAAAAAATGGTCTGGTGAGGTAAAACCTTTCCAGACAAGACCTTTTTGCTTAGGCTGTGGGGGAAATCACCAGAGACAGGTTTGTAAATTTAAAAATGCAGTCTGCCTTCACTGTCAAAAGAAAGGGCACTTAACTAAAGTTTGTAGGGCTCTTTTACCACCACTTCAGAGCCCAAATTTTCAAAATACCAAGGATAAAGGAACAGTCCATTATGAAGATTGCTTCATACTAGAGAGGCTGAATAGGAATATCACAGCAGTATTAGGGCAAACAAATAGACTAGGAGGAAAGAAAATTTGTGTAAATGTAAAAATTGAGAATAGTCCCTGTAAAATGGAAATGATACAGGGTCTTCCCTATCTATTGTTTCTTGGAATATTATTAAATGCCTGGTTCCACAGATGTCAAAGAGATGGTTACAGCCCTGCAGCCTCCACCTCAGAGACTACCAGTCAAATCTGGTGCCAGCCATCAGAATACACAAATTCTGGGTAAGTTTCCAAAATTTTGTAGGGAAACTTCCATTAGTAATTGTGGAAAGCTCCCTCCCCAGCTTATTGGGGCTAGATTGGTTCAAATCATTGGGATTGGGAATCAGTGGCATCAATTCCCTAGAGGAACCTGACTTAGAAAATCTGTTACATTAATTTAAGGATGTTTTTGATGGGACTCTAGGGAAATATACAGGCACCCCTATTTCCTTCAACCTGGATCTGCAGGTTGCCCCATCAGACTCAAGCCTAGAAGGCTTCCCTTTGCCCTTAAACCAAAAATTGACACACAATTGGACAAATTGATATCACAAGGGTTATTGGAACCTGTTGATCACTCAAAATAGGAGCCCCAATAGTGACACTGGGCCTCCAAGATCAATTCAATACTCCAGTTTCAGCAATTGCCTGAGGTCCCGATAGAGTGACTACCTCACCCAGAATAAATCCACAAGGACCAACAAAATCAACTCCAACAACAAACATTCCCAGCGAACAAACTTCGAGGTCTCTACTGTGAAGATCTTCCAAGAAACAAGTGACGGCCTGCATATTTACAAGACTACGCATACATACTTCAAGGGGGGAGGAGTGTTGTGAACTAGTCTTCTGTCTGGTCCGGAGAAAGAGCAGGAGGCAGTGCAACACCTGATTGGCTACCGCATCTGAAAGAGCACTATAAAAGGAGTGCTGTCAGACATGATCAGCTGTCGCCTGTCAGCCACTGTGTTGATGCGCAGTTTGATGTTTACCCTGTTAGCTTTTGAAATAAAGGGGTTACCCTGAATTCCCTGGTCTGTGTCAGTAATTCCCACTCAAACATAATAGAAAACTAGGGAAGGGATGATTCTGAATACTTCATAACTTCAGAAAGAAGTTTTAATTCAAAGCTGGTTCTCTGAGGTGATTAAACTGAAGAGATAATTATAGTTCCTCAGTGAATAAGAAGGCATTTAACTTACTGTTTCTTCTTTTCCATAACATTTTACCACAGTCTAGTGGAGGAAGACCAATAAAAAGTTAATGAGGGAGGAAGGCAAGTTCTCATTCTATTTTTACATTTCCAAAGTATGTTTATTTCCTCAAGATATCTACCAAACCCCCCACCATCACCTAATCCTCCTAGTCTTACATATCAAAAGTGGAAAAGAACTTTCTGCCTTTTCTTTGAACCCTGGTTTCTTGCCACTCTGCTGAATAAGCAACCTGGGTTAAGCAAAGCTGAAAACTGCTTAAAGAAATGTAAGGGGCATGTATTAATTTCCAAAATGGATATTATTATAAGCTGATTTCCTGGATAAGCAACCAGAACTGGAGAAGCACACATGCCCCTTACATCCTTGTTTACACAGACAATTGATTCTCTCTAACTCCTATTCTCCAAAATCAACAGCATGGATTCTGAAAATTTAAGACAGGAAACCAGACAAGATGCTGCACTGTAAAGCATTTAGTATGCTTAAATTAGTTTATCACCTCAGACAATCTTAAAGTCTGGAGGGGAGAAAGCTGCCCCCACTTGCTAGTATTTTGTTATGCAGTTTCCTCTCCGATGTTTAGTGTCAACCCTGGCTGTCAAAATGGCTTAAAGATTGGAGTATTTTTGGAGTTAGAATCCATGAATAACAGTAACATTTCACAGCTATGAAGCATATAGAAGGGTTTGTCAGATTCTTGCTTCTCATTTAAGTCTGCTGAATTTATAATTCACAAAGTAGGACTTCCATTTATTTGGTTTTCAGTGACTCCTGAACATGGTCCAAGATGTATTTATATTGTAAAAATGTGTCTCTTGATAGGCTTCTCCTCCCTATCTTCTATGCAAAGCAGAGATGTATTCAGCAGGTTCTGACTAGTTCTGGAGAACTGGAAGCAGAAATTTTGAGTAATTTGGAGAATCGGCAAATACCACCTCTGACTGTCCCCACCCATGTCTATTCTCTGTCTCCTGAGTCCCAGCTGAATGGCTGGGTTTTCTTTTGTTGTCCTGCACAGGAGAATGGAACTGGAAAGNGTTAGTGGGGTGGGGCGGGAATGGGATTTTGCAGTAATCTTCCCCCAGGAGTAGGGAGCAAATGGAGATTTTACAGTATCCTTCCCCTGGAGTGTGGTGGGAATGGAGATTTTACAGTAACCTTCCCCTGCCATGGCTACCAAGCCACGACCACCAAGCCACAGTCACCAAGCCATGTCATGGCCACCAAGCCATGCCCACAGTACCGGTGGTAAAAAATTTTGAATCTCACCACTGATGCAAAGGTACATTTGAAATAGATGTGAAGGTCTAGCAGAAAGCTCACTTCATTGTGCAGTATTATGAAACTGAATAATTTAAAAATATTTTTTTGCTGAAAGTTTTCTAAGTGTGGGATTCTGAGGTAATTTTGATTTGGGAGAATGTTATTTTCACTAGAAAAGTAGGGGCCTGATCATTAATTGGTTAATTGTGTGAGATTTTAATTTTTTTAATACTCAAAATCTAGGAATTGTAGATTTGTATGAGTAGAACAGGCTGAGCTGGAAGACAGAGTTAAATGAGTTATCAGTTTAGAATCATTGCATTCCCACAAGAGATCCGAGTCCAGCCCTCCCCACTCCCATGATATACATGGACCTTTACATAATACCAATTTAGTTGCACTATTAGTTGATTAAATTCTTGTTTATAGTTAGGAATAATAAACACTTCTGTGCTTTGAAATCAATCAATGTTTCTGGCTATTTGTGCCTGACAAGACTGGCTTTTTTGCAAAATAACTAAAATGTTCAAATTCTCTTAATAAAGAATCATTTTAAAGACAACTTCCAATTTTCAGTGGAGAACTCATCTGTTCCTCAAAATTTCCAGTTCATATTTCTACTAAAGTTGAATGTGAAAATCTATGGAGATTTTCAATCATCCAGCTCATGGCTGTCCCAAAGGTGGTTTTTCAAAAGACAATTGAACTTTCTTGTTTTTTTGTCCTTGAAACCTGAACTGAAGAAGCTTCTTGGATGAGAAGCGAAATGTTTTCAAGGAAAAAAACCCAAGAAAGTCCAGTTGCCTTTTGGAAAACCACCTTTGGGACTTGAGTGTAAAATCCTGCTATGAAGAATCAACATTGCTTATATTTTAATGTTCTAATAAGGCAAAAACAAAAGCCTATAAACTTCATTCATATTGCTTGTTTTTTTGCAAAGAACCAAGTGAAAATCTCCTCATGGATACAAAGGATAGAATTCACACGTTACTGAATGTGAACAGATGTTCAAAATACCAAATGAGATTTTTTTTTAAAAAAGAAATCTGTTTGCCTTTTGGGCATTTTTTACTTTCTGTCAATGAATACTGTATTAAGAAAATGTGTGCACAGATTGATTTATACTTTTTTTCCATGAAATATACATCAGTAAAAAATAGGAATAAAATATAAAATTGAAAGTTTTGTTACTTCAAAGCTTAGAAGGGAGCAGCCCAAAAACTGATAACTTTTGATAATTGATAATATTATTCATTATTATTTATTAAATTTATATCTTTCCCATCTCACTGTCCAAATTTGTCCTGATTTTGGGTAGCTTGTAATGTCATGAAAACATTAATATAAAACATTAAAATTAGCAACAATTCAAGACCAAAAACCAAGAGCACAAATACTATAGGACTGGCTTTTTGTCTCACATTCCACCGACTACCTCAAACATAGTGCACTCCCATCATGGCCCCCAAACTGGCAGAGCCAGGTTTTAAACTCTTTCTGGAAAAGCAGAAGGTTGGAGACAGATCTTACGTCTTGCAGCAGGATCCTCCAGAGGGTGGGGCCATCGCAGAGAAGGATCTTGTCCTAAAACCCACTACAGTAGCTGAAATGCATTAGATATGATGACTCTGCTGTGTGAAGACTCTCTTAGCCATGATTGCAACCTACTCTGAGTTGGATTGTGAGTCTAGGAGAATTCTTAGGTTCTTACCACTGAGTCTGTAGTGTGACCCAATACAGCAATAGTGATCATAAAGCCCCAGATCCTGAGGCAGCCTGTGCCCATAGCCACTCTGTTTTACCAAGGTTTAGCTGAAGCTTGTGGTCCCTCATCAAGGACCCCATAGGCTCCAGACACTGTGAGAGGATAGCCATAGCAACACTTTGGTCATCCAGAATGAAGATGTAAAGTTAAGTATTACCAGCATAGTGCATAATAATTGATAAATAATATGTTTTTTGATCTTAGCCACTGAAAATTTGTACATCTCAAGCTCATCTTTAAGAAAGTGCTAAACATATTGAAAGGATGCTCATTGTTCTGTAAAGAATGCTCTGTTTCAGCTAGCACTGTAGGATGTGTTCTGAGAGGGAAAAATTGAATAGTCCAATATCTGCTGTCACAAGTCATCATAATTGTATATATGATTTAAAAATATCTATATAAAGAAGTTCTGACAGTTACACATTACAGACAAAACTTCTATTTCTCATAGTACAACAAACAGATTTTTTATTGCACTGGAAACATTTCATGGCCATTAAATTATGTTGGAATGAATGCTGTACATTTTTGTAATGCTGCTTGCAAATAAAAAATGTGTATCATAGATAAAATGCACTTAAGATGCCTATTATTTGAGCAGGTGCATATAACAATGTACATTAGAGAAATTGTTTGGTAAGTGGGCATATTAACTTCTAGTGCTCATAAAAATGTATGTGTTAGGGAATAGGTGTAACAAGTTCAATTATGCATTTGAGAAGGAACTAAATAAAAATAAAAGCAAAGCAATCAAATATCAATCTTGGCCTTTATTTAATAATGGTCTCTTCTGTACAGAAGTAACCGGTATTAAGTCCATTGTTCCCTATTATGAAAAATGAGTATGGATATACTTCAGAAGTTGCATCTTCATATCACAAGCCATGTAGTACAATGAAACAAGTATGACATTATGCAAAAGCTTACATAGATAGTCCACATTTAACAGTCATTCATTCAATGGCTGTTCAAAGTTACAATGGTGGTGGACTTATGACTGTTCCTTGAAGTTGCAGCCATTGCAGCATCCCTGAAATAATGTGATTGCAATTTGGGCACTTGGTAATTGGCTCACAAGCATCACTTCGCAGTGTGCCATGATTTCCCTGATTCCACCAGGAACCATAGTGGTGCAGTGGTTACAATGCAGTATTTCAGGCTGACTCTGTCACTGTCACGAGTTTGTTTGATTGACTCAGCCTCCCATCCTCAAGGTTGGTAAAATGAGAATCCTGATTATTGGGGGCAATATGCTGACTCTGTAAACCACTTAGAGAGAGCTTACAAGTACTATGAAATGGTATATCACTCTGAGTGCTATTGCTATTTCCAAAAAGCAAAGTCAATGAGGAAGCCAGCAGGAGATTGCAAATGGTGAACATTTGACCATGAGATTCTCAGGCCATGAAATATATGCCTAACGTTGGTAAATGGGACTGTGGCAACTGTTGTAGAAAATATTTTCATTTTGGTGTTTCTAATGTTTGCCTCAAGATGATACTAGCCAGAAGTTTCTTGTTTTCTTGCTCCATGATGGGGGCTTTGTAAGAAGAAGCACATTTTTCTATTTTCTAAGGAATACACTTTAGGTTGCAGCAACCTTTCAACAAATTTTCTGGAATCATTGGCATATCATTAAATCACTTGCCTAATTATGCCCATTTATCTATTTTTAGAAATAAACTGTGAGGAAATAATTATTATTTTTCTTTTTTACATTTGCTGTCACTGTTGGGGAAGGAACAAACACATACAGTAAATCAGATTTATTGCTGACCCCCTGAAATCAGAGTTAGGGAAGTCATAATAAACTTGTTCCATTCATTTTAGTAATTGGTATTAAATTAAAATCTCCAGTCTGTTATAGATTGTGTAGTATACTGTGCACAGTGGTGGCACAGTGGTTAGAATGCAGCTAACTCTGACAACTGCTAGCAGTTCAGTCCTGACTGGCTCAAGGTTGACTCAGCNNTCCATCCTTCCAAGGTTGGTAAAATGAGGTCCCAGATTGTTGGGGGCAATATGCTGACTTTATAAAGTGCTTAGAGAAGGCTGTAAAGCACTGTAAAGTGGTATATAAGTCTAAGCGCCATTGTTAACCAGGACCAAGGACATCCAGATCAAGTCCATACTTACCAACAAAACTTCATTGGATGGTTTGGGACTAGTTCTCAGTCTAAACTACATTCTGGAGATGGAACTATTGGAAAAAATAAAGGAAATTTTTTGGTAAATCTTACCCTAAAGTTCTGGAAGAGGTCAGAAATTAAGCAAGTAATATGCCTATCAAAATATATAATCTTTTTCTTGAATTTTGTGCTTTAACAACGATCTAATTTCTATGTAATTAGGTTCAAGCATAAAGTATAAATTTATAACTGTCAGTCAAAGCACTTTATCTGCACTCCTGAAGCTTTAAGTTCCATATTGTCAGATGGGAGGTTATTTCCAGAGCTTCTGGCAATCAATGTTTTTTTTTTTCCTTTTCTTTCTTTCATCATTCTGTCATTAGCTTTTTGTTATTGTTTATGCTGTTGTGTTACTTTGCTTCTGCTATTTATCATCTGCCTCTAATTTATTCATATTCCTACAATGACAATCCCAGTGCCTCTCTAGTAATAAAAAAAATATGTACCATTATTATTAGTCATTGTTTATTAATATGGTAGCTATTATGCTCTAGCCTTAATAGGGTTTGAAAGGGTAGCTGTTCTTTGCAGTCAGCAATCTCCAGATTTAATTTACATTTTGCAGTTTATTGCCAACAATGGGGAACTATAAATGGTTTCAGTAATTTAGGGGGAATAGGATATAAAAATAAAATATTCCTCAAGGTCAGTGTTTGGTGACTACATTACCCCCTTCATGTAATCTTGGCAGTTGTAAGTGGTTTACCACTAATGCGTCGTGGAATATATTTTTATAACTTCCCAGTCCAGCCTACAACTTTGTTCTTTCCTGGTGACCTCCATTCAAGTACTAAGTTGCTCATTTTTATTTCCTGACTAACAAAAATATGATGTTGTAGAACTTTATGTAAAAAAATGAAGAAAATGTGTACAGCCATAAACGATGGCTCAATTCAAGATTAGTGATCCCATCAAGTTTGCGAAGTAAGGTAGGCTGAAAGAGAGAGGGGGAAGGGAGAGAAAGAAAGCCAATACAAAGCGACTGGTCCAAAGTTATCCAACCTCATCAAAAAAAGGACTAGACTGGTTTTCTAGTTTCTACTTTGGCATCTTAATCACTGGGCTTTTTCTTTTTTTTAAAACCCCCGTAAAGATCATAGAAGCAGTTGATTAAGCTGTTCGTTGAGTTATTATAATTGTCTAGTACACACTGATGGGTTGTTGATTCTAGGATTTAGCTAATCATTTCCAATACTACCCAGATTGAAATTAAAATGTTTTAATGCAAAGTATGCACTTTGCCACTGATGCATGAATTTCACCATGACAATATTGCCGTCGTATGGAGAAGCCTGGACCTGATGACCAGAGTACTGAACAGCAAACAGCAGGCAAATCTTGATTCTGCGGTCCAAAATTATTTAGGCCATCATCTGCAGTATTGGCACCATACTATTATACCATACATAGAAATTTACTGTATAGGTAGTCCTCATTTAGCAATTATTCACACGTTACAACAGACACCCTTCCCCCCCCCAAAAAAAGCTGCTTATGATTTGGTTCCAGAGTTTCAGCTGTTTTACATTTCTGTGGTCACATGACTGCATTTCAGCCATTTTGCAAAATCTAGTTGCAGAATTCTGGTGTTACCTGACCATGATTTAAACTTTTTTGCTAGTTTCTGTCTTTTGGACCAATTTCCATCAAAAAATGCTTGGATTTTTGGATACATGGATATACTTAACAGCCATGGTTTTCCCTTAACAACCATCACAAAAAAGTTATAAAATTAAAGATCAGGAGGAACCTATAATTGTCTACCCCACAAACAATGGATATTTGCTATTCTCACTCCAAAGACTACCCCCTCAAATAAATATATAAACATTGTCCTCAGAGGTCAGTTTCACAGATGTTCTGATATGTTTTGAAAGGTGCTGCTATGTGCTTTAATAATGAATATATTAATGTTTGGTCTTTGCCAAATTTATTTCATGTCTGTCTCAAATACCACACTGATAAATTTGAGGAATTTAAAATACCTATATCTGCATTTTTTCCATATTTGGGTTGGTGCCATTTAATTTCGGTATACATGAATGCATGATTGTGCATTCAGTTCAATCATGGAAGTATCATGTTATCTACGAGCTTGTATAGTTCCCTGTATTTTAATATTACTTCTTATGTTTCATCCCAGCTCAGAAAAGGTGAAAAAGAACAATACTGTCAAGCTTTAATACTAGTGCCTTTTATCATGATCATGTTGAGATATGTCCTCTTTGACTCTCTGAAAAACAGGGATCTGTCTGTCATTCTTCCTGCTTTTCCAGTGTCAGGGATCAATTTTTTATGTATTCAAAATTGGGCAAACCTTTGGAATGTGTGCTATGTCCTATAAAACTTAGTTTGCTTTATTAAAACAACTCATTTTAAAATTTGTCGACTGTTTCACTTCCGGATTCTGGGTTCAAATCAAATTTTATTGTGGCAGTCTTTTATTGGGAAACTTGGAGAAGCACCATCTTAGCCTTCGAAACAACATTAGACCTTATAACATCTTGAAGACTAAAAAAATGAGTTATGACATAACATGTTTGCAGACTATAATTCATATCGACCATAAACCACTATAATTTCAGCTGAGAAATTGGACCAAGAAAGCCACTGAGAAATCTAATAAGATCAAGAGAGACATACTTTAGCCATCCAGGTCCATTAGAGTGACTAATGTAGTTTCAGCCCTTGACTGAAAGGATTTTGCTTGTTGCTTTTTATATAAGTCTCTGTGACTTCTACTTTCTCTAAAAATCTTCTCTGAAAAAGGAAAGACAGCACAGTTATCCAATATGGTTGGGTTGAAAGAGGCTTGTTCGGGAATTGTTATATATCTGTCTTCTTCAAGGCAACAGGCATCATACCATTTCCCAAGAAGTGTTAATCATGCCTCACATCCAACCATATATTCCCCATGGCTGCCCCTGGGATTTAAGTGGGACATGAGCCAAGTTTACATTGCAGAAGATTCTGTGGGACCTTTCTTGAAATTCTTATAATATTTCCCTATTTCATCAACCCCATTGATAATGAAGTAGTATGAATTTTTTCATGCTATTTTTTTCCTGAAATTATTTCACCTCTTTCTTCAAATTCTCTGAAAGTTATTCTTATGCATATTGATAACCTGCCCCAAGGGGTTCTCCAAGATGGATTCAAATATCATTTCAGTGGAATTCACTTCTAATATTATTATTAATTTACTATTACATGAAGGCAATAAGATCACAACAACTGGCTTGGAATGTTATTATACTGATGATTCTGATCAATTATGGAATGTTATATTAAGAAGGAACCATATATATATATAT
>AZIM01004789.1:38544-49589 GCA_000516915.1 Ophiophagus hannah | reverse complement strand
AACCTGCTGAATACCACCTCTGATTCTGACATATTTCTGCACCTATATAATCATCTTTAGTGCATAGAAAATGATCAAATCAATTACCATTGGTGACATACAGCATTCTTCACATACTCTTTATTATTCAAAAGCTACTTTTACATAGAAATTCAATGTATACTTCTGCTGTTGGATCTCAATTCATTGCTCTGTAAAATATGAACATTGTCTAAATATCATTAATAATTTAATTTAATTAATTAATTACATCTATATGGATGAGGGAAGCATGCAGTGGGATACCCTAAGATTCTGTCTTAGGCCCAGTACTCTTCAACATTCTCATAAACATTTTAGATGAGGATAAATTTGCAGACAACACCAAGCTGGGTGGAATAACTAATACTTTAGAAGGTAGACTCAAGATTCAGTAGGATCTTGACAGAGTTGGTCCTATCCAGACTAATGCAATTCAGTGGTGAGAAAATTAAGGTCTTACACTTAGACAAGAAAAACCAAATGCATATTGATAGATGTGTCTTGAACATTTGTTATCTGGAAACATTTACAAATTTAGGTCATCAAACATCTAAAATGTGCATTTATTACTCTGAGTTAGCATTATTTTCAGTCAGCTAAGATGTTACTTCTAGCCTTTAGCAGCTAAACTGAGTTTGTGTCTGTGTGTGTACATCCCATTTATATATGCATATATATTTACATATATATGTTTTGGATTATATATGTATTGCTATTGTGTTTACAAGTAATCTTCTATTATCTTGCCATGTAATAATACAGATAAATACCAAATGTTATACTCAGTGTCCCCTGAACATCATGATGATGATGATATGATGATAAATTAATATTGATTCATTGATTTTATATATTATCATATTCCAAACAGGCTTGTACTGGAGTTATCACCAAAAGAAATTAATATAAAAAGAGCATAACACTGATAAATTTTATGAGCTGAGCAACTAATTTGATGGGCATTATCTGTGTACTACTTCATATAATTATAAATTAAAAGTTCTGTGAAATAGAAAATAGGAAAAATAGACAGACATACACTTGAAAGACATTAGCTTTTGATATCTTTCCTCCCCTTCTTTCAATGTACAAGCCACTCTGCACATGGATTTTCTTAATATAATACTTACTAGCCACATTTATGAGAGTGAGAATTTTCTCTTACACTTGTCTTTTATTCATCCATAGGGAGAGGGAAAAACCCTTAACATCTCCATTAACATTCTCATTTTAAGGACACAGTCTTGGAGATAATCTCCTAGCTACCATATTTCACTAATTGTACTTTTTTAAAAAAAAATTGGTGAAAGAAGTAAGCCATAGACAGTCTATAATTCTCTAAATATTTATCTAAAAGTTCTTTAACTTGGTGGTGCTTCTTAATAAATATGACTAAATTTATTGAACCATGCAATTTTAATTAAAGGAAATATATACAGAATTTTAAACAGTTTTATGTCCTTCACTGTCTGAGAACAAAAGAATAATTTCATTCGATATTAGAGTTGACTTTTATATGACATTTTCAATCATTTGTATTAACATAGCATGTTATTTTAAAATGCTGCAGTTTCCTCATATTGGAAGTGGAAATCAATTTTTTATAAGCCAGAGTATGTTTTACAATAATAATTCCATAAAAATTGCAATAAATGATTGTAGTGCAATGCACAGTATTTATTTATCTATCAAATTTGAAACTGCCAGCCTTTTCACAGAGAAACTCTTGATAGTATACAAATAAAATATTAAAAGATAAAAACAGTATATAAAAATTAAAAATTCGGGGCACAGACCAGCTCCACAATTTTGTGCTTCTCTATGAGCCCTACATAAGGCTGGAGAGCCATGTTTTCATACCTTCTCAAAGGCCAGGAGAGTGGGCAGGCTCACGTCTGGAGGGGAATGTTCTACAATGGGGGCCATGACAGACAAGGTTGCCATTCTTTAACAGGGTCCACAACATACCTTCCCTGGCTGACTGGATTGGATGGGCCAATGTAAAAGGGTGAAGGTGGTTCCATAGGTAGCCTGGCCCTATGTCATATGGACTTTAAATGTCATAACCAGTATCTTAAATTGGACTAGAAGCAAACTGGCACCCAGTGCATCTTGCACAGCAAAGATGTTATATGCACTGTTATTTGGGTGCCCAAATTTGCCCATGCAGCCACATTCTGTACCAGCTGAAACTTCTGGATACTTTTCAAAGGCAGCCCCATGTAAAACACATTTCAATAGTCCAAATGATAGATGACCAGGGTCTATATTTCTAGACAACACATTTCTCTCAAGGAGGGGCTCTGGGCTGCTTTTATACACTGCTATCCTAATTTTCCATATTTAAAATAATTAATTTATTAATCTTAGCATTACACAAGTGTCTGTTACATGTTATTGTTATTTTATAATCTGTATGTCATGAATGATATACAGAATCATGTGGCAAACAATTAAAATATAATCAACAATGAAATCCAGCATTACGCCCACCTCACTAATATTCAGTTAATCATGCAAATGTCTAAAACTAAAATATGAGCTAACAATTATCTTCAATATTATTTAAACATAAAAATATACTAAAATGAAGTTTAGAAGGTCTGGTGTCCAAAAAAATATAAAACACTAGTCAATCTCCTATAAGATAATATTTAACAAATTAAACTGCAGTTTTATAATAGAGTTCCTATTTCTGCTTTGTCTCTTTTATATTCCTTATATTATTTGACTTACATAAGAGACAGTATAATGAACTTTTGGAAAGGACTATTTAGGAGACTAAGTCAAGCTCATTGTTCAGTACAGAACCTGTATTCCTCTGTATAATATTTTCTTAGTATTTGAAAAGTATTGTTTTCCCCATTTTAGTCTTTTATTCTCAAGACTAATCTTGGTACATTAATTTGGTATCATAGGCTTCTAATCTTACTATCATGCTTGTTGCCCGTTTCTGAACCTACTTCAAGCTTACTTGAATTTTCTTAAAATTTGTTGTCCAAACCTCTACTTGTGTAGAGTCTGATCAACAGTGAAGACAATGGAGCATATTCTGGATGCTATTTATTAATGCACCATTAAAAAAAAACCTTGTGTTTTTAAAGGAAGATTATAATCAACTACACTTTTAGAATCTTTTCACACCAGGACATGTTAGCAAATCTCAGCTTTTCAGATACTTAACTCCTTGTTCAACAATTGACTTAACTTCTCTGAAAACTCTTACAGAAGACTTGATTAGATTAGATTCTGTATTGCAGAGAAGAATGAAGCCTGATTTACACAAGAGATAATTTGCCATCTTCAGTTTAAAGAGCCTTTTCTGCTTGTCCATTGTCTTGACAGCCTTGTGAGACAACTGACCTATGTTCACATAATAGCTCCGTAGATTGGGAACTGCTGGATGCCACTTTACCAAATGTAGCCCTTGAAAATATTTAAAATTACCAAGTGGAAAAAGACTTGACTTATATTTGTCACTTGCTTCTTCAGCATTATATTTGTTACCTGATTTTAGGATACATATGTGTGTTTGTGTACATCAACTTAAGAACCTTGGATTTGTCTCAGGAAGCTATGCCCTCCACTAAAAGATAATCATCAATCAGAACTGGAGTTTTTGGCAAATGAATCTGTAGCATTTCATACAAATTGCAGTTTCTGTACCACCTTCAAAGGAAATTCTGCATAAAGCACCTTATAAACATTCAATCTTAAGTTTAGCAAGATTTGCTGGTGCACCTAATGGTGTAATTTATCAATATATGACTGACCATAGCCTGGGCTTCTTCAGGTTAAGAAATAAGTAAATGATAAATCAGCCAGATGTGGGAAAAACTAGTTATCTGAGCTCTTATATACTGATGTAGGAGAAATCTAGGTCATGTAACTCATCAACCATGGTGGTGCAGTGGTTAGAATTCAGTACTGCAGGCTAATTTTGCCAACTGCTGGCAGTTCAATTCTCACTAGCTCAAGGTTGACTCAGTCTTCTATCCTTCCAAGATTGGTAAAATGAGGATCCAGATGGCTGAGGCAATATACTGACTCTGTAAACTGCTTACAGAAGGCTGAAAAGCACTCTGAAGCAGTATATAAGTCTAAGTGATATTGGTATTGCTATCATGTTCCAAGCAGGCAATTGTTGAATACCTAGTCAAAGCAACCCTTCATTAGGGTCATCTTCAGCATATTGAAGCTAAATACTTATGATATAATCTTTCTATCACTTCTATCCATATAATCCAATAGAAATGGATTTTGGAAATACACTATATGCATGGTGTTTGTGTGAGAGAATAAGGAAGAGGTGTTGGGGAGACTGTATTATAGCAATTTATTCATTATTCATTGGGCTAGGAAGGGCTGGGCTGACCTGGCTGATTGGCTCGCTGACTGGCTGGCTGTTGGCTGTCTAGATGGATGGAGGGGATCAAGACTTCAAAAGACTGGGGTGGGGTGCTTGTCTGATTATTCTTCAATTAAGAAAGAGATTAAATAAAGTAGTAGAAAATGTAGAGTTTTGAACCAAGCAACTACTTTATTTAAATAGTTATTTTTCCTCAGATGGCCTAAAACTCATAAAGGTTGAGGCCTCCCAACTTTGATAATAACACTAACATTTGGGAAACATACATTTCATTTATTTAGCAAATGTATATACCTGCCCATCTTACTAAATGTGATTCTAGTGAGTGTACTACCCACAACAATTATCCCACAAAATGGCTATTAAAAAAATTCAGCATAAGTAAGAAACAAGTCTGTGGTAAAATAACACTTAAGCACAATGCAACGATATCACAGGCTCCCCAGGAGATCCTCAAGGTTGTTGAAAGAGCCACATTTTAAGGGCTTTCCAGAAAGCTAACAGGGATGGACTAACCTTATTCTGGTTCAGAGGGGAGGATGTTGTAGAGATTGGGAACCACAGCCAACAAAAAATTTCTTCTGGATCCTCTCAGATGGAACTCTAGAACACAAGACCCACAACATACGTCTCCTGCTGGACCTTATGGAGTGGATATATATGATTAAGAAAAGGCAGTCCATAAAGTAACCTTGTTCTTGGGAGCAGACCAACAGCCAATGCAGTTAATCACTGCCTTCTTCAAAAATATTACTTTTTACATTCTTCCTGTATAATGTTTATAAATAACTCTAGGTGGTGGACACATAAATACTCCTTACTCCATCTACATTCTCCACAACAACAACTCTGTAAGGTGAGTTGGGCTGAGAGAGACCCAAATTGAGTCTCCTGGTTTACAGCCTGTTACTGTATCAGTAAGAAAAAACAAACAAATCAGAGCAGAGCAGAGCAGAGCAGAGCAGAGCAGAGCAGATTATTTTCACAACACATTGCAAGTTCTTTGAGCGTTCAAGGCTCAAAAAAGCAAGCAGCAAGAAATCCATTACCACATAAAAGTGGGAGAGAAAGATATAAGATTTAAATCTTGGGATATTACATATTTTAGTCTGGAGTGGTAGATTCTAATCTTCTTTGTTCTTAAGGCAATAAAAGCATTGTCCTGACTTTTCTGCTACTAGCTACTGCAGTTTCATCTTTGGTACTCTATACACGGTTAAATTATCTCATTACAGCTTAATTCCGAGTTCAGTCTCAGATCTTTAATAAGGATATAGGAATTGCATTACAGATGAGTTTATCACAGAGACAAATGATCCACAGAAATTAAAAAAGAAATACTAGCAATTCTTAAAGTTTACTGAATATAGAAATGCTTATTCAAGCATGTATGATTGCTTGGTTATAAAATGATGTTACTGGAGAATGTCACAAATATTAACATAAAGTTTTGTTTTAAATCTTTAATATATCGAATGTGCAAACTACCAGAAAAGGCTTCAGTTTTATGCAGTTCATTTAAACAACGGCAATCCCCCAAATGAACTGTTGTGGTAAAATCAAATTTTATGCAAATCTAAATTGTTTCAGGATACAAATAATTAGGAGTACCTCGTATCATTCCCAAAAGATAGAAAAGTGAATCTGTGATTATAAACTAAAGAGATTATATTGTACAGTTGTGTCTGAAACAGTTATTAGCATAGGAAAACTGATTGTCATTGTCAAATGAAAAGTAAATTAAAATATAAGAACAAATAATCTTTGGTATTTAAGGGCATGTATATTCCATCCTCCTTAGCTAGTCTTTTGTTCCTTAGCTGAACCTCCCTTAAGACTGGAAGATCATTGCAGTGTCCTTTGATGCAAAACCAAGAATCTTGCAGCTGAAAGAACTGCACTGATATAAACAGAGAAAAGCTGTTAATAAATCAAGCATTTCATTCATAGTATTTCACCTTGTGTTACTTTCTGTCTCCCCCAAGACAATTCATAAAAAAATCATGTTCTGTTTAACTGAGGGAAAAATAATGCTGACTTCAGCCCTGCTTACATACAAGATTTTCCACGCAGACCGATAAATGTCAGATCTGATGTTTTAACAGAAGGTTCATATTGTGTTTAAATAATTATTCTGCTCCTTCCCTTGGGATGCTATTCATACAAACAGGTGAAAAAGTGTACCTAATGCAAAATGGTTAGCATTGCTTCATCAGAATTCTTCATATTTTGGTGTTACCGCACAATGCTTTTTTATGACTAATGAGTGGTTTGCCAATGAAAAATATAGTACAGGATTCAGGTTTGTCCCTGAAATAATCACAGTAAGTTTCTAAAGGAGAACCACAGTCATTTATAGAAACACTGCAATGAGTTTAAAGTTCAACTCAGCTGCATATTCAGCTGATGGACAGATCTTATACTTGGTTACCCATCTGTAAAATGGAAAGTGGTTTGGCTTCACAGAGTACAAATATATCAGGAAATAATGTATTCTATATATTATGAAGGACACTGTAATGACAAGGCATAATTCTGAGTTCTGAGAAGATACAGCCATGTTTGCCTGTGTCAGCAAACAGTGGAAAAGCCTATGTGATTTGTAGAAATAACATAATTTCTTTTTATGTTTTTAGACAAGGAAAGATGGAAGCATAGGGTGAAACCTACATTCATCCATGAAATTCACTGTTTTCCTTGGCACTTCACTACCTCTTATCTTAAGCATATATTGTATTGATAGAATTGGTACAAAGGGGTAGGTACACACTGCGGATTCAGTTCATATCAAAATGTAAACATGTACTCTGGCATTATGAAACAAAAATCTACCCTTATGTAAAGTAATTGGATAAAAGTATTTAGGTCACATATTTTGCACCCAAACACTTGTGTTTTTTTCATTTGTTCTACCTACACCACTGTGGATACCGAGATCATAGAAATTATATATGTAGACTTAAACTGCTTTAAATTAAATAAATATGGGGATACCTAATGTAGAATGCTCACAAAGCAGTAAAAGATAAATGTCATGACACATTTCAGAAATGGTGTTTAGTTGAAGGTGACTTTATCAACATTTCTCTATTCTTTATAAAGCTGAAAATTATCCAGTTCTATTGGTGTTATAACTTACAGTGAACTGCAAGTCAGAGACATTGCTTTAATGTGTTTTTCATTATAAACTAATAGTATTAATTGTTCAAGGATTCTGGTAAAATTAATTATTTAGTACGAACTTTGAATTTTTTGCTTTTATCTCTCAGATTGGATTAATTTTGAAAGGTACTCTGGGTTTTTAACTGGAAAACTACATATCATAGCTTTTGCTTTGTTTTATCTTTATCTTTCTTGTGAGATTGCTATCAAAATAAAAATTGTCCTGGTTAATCTGCAATTTTCTGTATCTTTCTTTTCCCCTCTCTCCATTGCTTTTTTTTTAAAAAATAAGAGCAATATTTGGTCTCCATCAGTCATATGGAATTTACCTTTTCTACAGATTGAACAGATGCTTGTAATAAAAGCCTCAGCCAAGCTTCACCACTAAAAGATAACTGGGCTACAGAAACTGTATCAATAGACTTTTATCATTTGCTGGTGTTTTATGCCTTGTTGAAGATAGGAGAAAGAAGCATAATGTCTTCACTGATCAACAAATCTGTCTTAAAATCAGAATGATTCTTGCCATCAGTCCATTACTGATATCTCCATTTGTATTTTTTTTGGATAGGTAAAAAGATATGAAGTGATCTTATTTTCACCTGTATTTATTTAACTTCACTATTGTCNTTGTCATGAATGATAGCAATTTCTGTAGCAGATAGGGATTTTGACAGATTTATTTTACCTTCTTGCTCATTCCTATTCCCATTTGACCCTCTTTTAGTCAGCTTATTTTTGAATTTCCATCACTTTCATGTTTTTACTTCTTTTGCAAACATATATTGTTCCAATCATTAATAAATTAATCTCTTCAATTTGACTTAGTCTTATGTTCTTAGTTATGTCTTAAATGTGCCTTATTTTAAAGTTTCTTTTCTTTTTACTATAAGATTATTGATAAAATGGTTGTATATTATCTTTCTTCCTTTGTCCTTGGAAACAATGCCAAATGTTTCTCTTCAAGGACTCTACTAATAACTACATATTATTAAAATATTAGGTCTACCACACATCCCTACACTTTTAAACCTGTACTGAATACTGAGATTGAGAATGGGCCAAGCAGAGATGTGCTCAGTAATTACTGAGAATTACTGAGAGCTTTGGGAATGTTGCCAAAGTTGTTTTAAAAAGCAGCTACTGTGGTGAAAAGAAAAAATGCAGCTCAAAGTGTCTCTGATGAATTGTGTTTCATTTTCTCTGAAGGGAGAGAATTGGAGCAAATAATCATCCAGATTAATGCCAGATAATCAATCTACTTCCAGAGCCTTCCAGAGTATTTGGGGTGGTACTCGCATGCTTTTTGAAAAAGTGCCGCTCCCAAATGAAATAACCATTTGAAATGATAGTAATCTACTTCTGGAAATTTCAGTTTTGTCACAGTTCTTCAGTTTAATATCAATTAATATATCAACAATATTATGATCTTTTGAATTAATGTAAATAAAACATGCCTACAGTTTTTGATTATTATGATGATTTTTCAATGGAATGTATTTTCTTTTTAGTGGGATGCTATAACAGAAATGGATGAATATAATCGTCCTATCCACACATACCAGGTATGTAATGTTATGGAACCCAACCAAAACAACTGGCTTCGTACAAATTGGATCTCACGTGATGCTGCCCAGAAAATTTATGTGGAAATGAAATTTACACTGAGGGACTGCAACAGCATTCCATGGGTGCTGGGGACATGCAAAGAAACATTCAACCTTTACTATCTGGAATCAGATGAATCCCATGGAATTAAATTCAAGCCAAACCAATACAGCAAAATTGATACTATTGCAGCTGATGAGAGTTTTACTCAGATGGATTTGGGAGATCGCATCCTAAAACTGAATACAGAAGTTCGTGAAGTGGGACCAATAAACCGGAAAGGATTTTTTCTTGCCTTCCAAGATATTGGGGCATGTATTGCTTTGGTTTCTGTCCGGGTTTACTACAAAAAGTGTCCTTTCACTGTTCGGAACTTGGCTATGTTTCCTGACACCATTCCAAGGGTTGATTCTTCTTCTTTAGTGGAAGTACGAGGTTCCTGTGTGAAGAGTGCTGAAGAACGGGATACTCCAAAGTTATATTGTGGAGCTGATGGTGATTGGCTAGTTCCTCTAGGACGATGCATATGCAGTGTTGGCTATGAAGAAGTGGATGGTTCATGCCATGGTAAGACAATTGTTTTAATTAAATTTCAAGACAAGTTTTGAGCTATGCTCAACCATATGGGTTATAGTTCAGCTTTTTACTGAATTTCATTTATCAATAGAGAATGCATTAAGTTCATTATATATTTAATTGTTGGATGAAGTTCATATACTGAAAACAAGTATGTCATCAATGAAGAATGATGAAAGCTTCATTTACAGACAAAATGTTTACTCATACAAAAAATATATAAAATAGAATTGTTCATTGTTATTTGCTCTTAAGAAGAGAAAACAATTTCTAGTATGTATACAAAGCAATTAGGAGTATAATATAAATTGGTATAGACTATATTGTTCAAATATTTAGTAGTTTTGTTGGCCTCGCATTTTGCTAGCTAGAACACTTGAACAATGACATGTTGTATAAGTTTATTTAACGTCAAAAGAATACAGAAAAACACAATAATAGGTGATAAGTATTGCATATTGAAAAAAGCATATTATTTAAGAGAAAAAGATCCAATCGTTTTACTTGGATAAATTACTGGGAGAATAAATAGATGTCACATAAAAGTTATTTGCTAAGGGAAAAAGAGCAGGAGGGGGGGATATTTGGCTCTGTAGAATCATTAATCTTAGTGATTAGAATCATGGACAATTTTTTTTCAAAGCAGAGTATGATCTTTAATTTTGTAAAAGATTAGATTAGATTAGATTAGATTAGNNTAGATTAGATTAGATTAGATTAGATTATTATATTGATGGAAAGAATAATGTTTCCTAAGAAAAAGAAATTGATTTTTTAATGGATGAAAATATTTGTGCATAACTGTATTAAGATTGGGATTGCTTTAAACTACATAGAATTTCATAGTTTAATCCTGCAGTTACGAAGAACTTTCACTAAATTGAATTTATGCTGGTGGTTAGATATATTGACTACTTGGATGTTTGTTTTGATCAAAAAGGTTGCATGGAACTAGATAAGCTTCAATGTATGATAGCCCTCTCACAATTTAAGCAAGAAGCAATTGCACCTTTTCCTATTAAACAATGTATGAATCCTTTACAAGCTAAGTTTATTCCAATATAATTTGATTCATACTCTTCAATCTGTAAAATTTGCTGATAGTTGGCCTTTGATCAACTAAATCTTTATATATATTTTATTTATGTTTAAATTATTGAAGATGAAGATTCTCAGAAGGGTATTTATATAAAAATAAGGTCATTAAAAATCATGTGGCACCCAATTAAATCTACTTCAAATAAAAGCAAGAGAAGAAAGGGCATGACTTATATGGTAAATCAAATTATTATTATTATTATTATTTATT
>AZIM01004789.1:12357-22925 GCA_000516915.1 Ophiophagus hannah | reverse complement strand
AGATTTTACAGTATTCTTCCCCTGCCACGCTCACCAAGCCATGCCCACAGAACTGGNNNTAAAAAATTTTGAATCCCACCACTGATGAGACCCAAATAAGATTACTCTTTCTTGCTTAAAAGTTTGTGCTGACCAATTGGCTCCCATCTCGACCCGCATCTTTAATAAATCACTAGAGATGTGCTATGTTCNNNCTTGCTTCAAATGCTCTACTATCATCCCAGTGCTGAAGAAACTCTCCATCAAGGAATTGAATTACTTCAGACCAGTTGTTCTAACATCTTTAGTAATGAAAACCTTTGAAAGGCTAGTGGTGGCCATGAAAACCATCACAGATCCACTGTTAGACCCCTTGCAATTTGCCTACCAAGCAAATAGATTGGCAGATGATGGTGTTAATATGACTTTGCATTACATCTTGAATCCCCAAAGACCTATGAAGGGTCCTCTTTGTAGATTTCAGTTCTGCATTCAATATCAGATTCCAGATATTCTTCTAAGTAAACTAAATCAGCTAGCTTTATCTGACCACATGTGTAAGTGTATCATAAGCTTCCTAACAGACAGGAAGCAGCAAGTGAAGCTAGGCAAAATCACATCAGATACCTGTACAATTAGCACAGGGCCTCCCCCAGAGCTGTGTGTTCTCTTCTCTTCTCTCTATATATCAATGACTGCATCTCAAAAGATCCCTCTGGTAAAGTACTAAAGTTTGTAGATGATACAACAGTGATTGGTCTCATTCGAGACAACACTGAATCTGCATACAGATGTGAGATTGAACAACAAATAGATGGAGCTATCCCCCATCAACATTAATTGGGACTAATCCGAAGAGGGAAGAGAATCAGAGTAACACCTTGCCACCCATCTCCAACTCCTGAAGTAGTACAGAGATATCTTGATCAATGGTATCAAAGACTGCTGAAGATTCAGTAAAAGGCAGATAGGACAAAAATTGTCCAGATTAGTTGGGTTGAATGATGATTCCTTGAGGTAGGGATACATCACTGAGTCCTTAAGACCACCATTTCCCTCAAGAAAGCATTAACCATCACCAGACTCAATCATATGTTTTTTGTGAGGCAGCCTTGATCAAAAGGTAAGGTATAGATCTAATACAAAAGTGGCTGGACAAATAGCTACAAGAATCCTGTTCACTTCCTCAGGTTCAAAGGGATTGAATTCCTCCAAGATAATCATGCAGGACTCAGCCATGTAAGTTCCACTGGTCCTGCATTAAGGCTGGAGTACAATGCAGAGCAAGTCCAGTTGGTTATATCTGCAAGACACTCAGCATATTCCTGTGACACTGAAAATGAACCTCAGAATTACTCCCTCCTAATTGGGACTAAATCACCCAGAACCAGGCTGCTGGGCAATTAACTACTGATGTAATTAGGACAGAACAATTATGTTTTATTGCCCTTAGCATAAGGGTGTCAAACTCAATCACGTCATGTGACATATTGTGTTGTACGTGAAGATTTTTGCCTTTGTGAAGCCAGGGTGGGCATGGCCTGCATATGACACATCCAGCCCATGGGCCGCCTTAGCACCATGAGATAGACTCTAATTTTAACCATGCAAGAATCTTCCCTAAGCTAGAAACTAACCATTTCTACCAGACCAGATTCAGGTTTTATTAACATCAGACAAAAGCCATAGAGAAATAATAAAAATTTATGTTTTATAGGAAATGCTAAAGCTGAGTCTGTAGAGGAATACTGTTTTTTTAACATGTGACTTTGTATACAGAGGAGATCCCAGTCACATAAATATGTTCATATTGAAAGTATTCATAAGAAATTATATTTCCCACATGAGAAAAAACACTTTTTATAAAATTAGTTCTTATATAAGAAAAAATAATATCTAAATTTGTATGATACTGACATTTTGAGTTATTTATGTTAATAAAGTTGTTCTCTCAAGCAAATATGAAACTGATATAAGCCACAAAATAAATGTTCCTAGGAGATTTGAAAAAATAGGAATTTTAAGCTTACAATATGTAGTTTGCATTCACCAGGATACATTTTCTGAGTGAAAAATAAATTATGTAAAATAAGTTTCTACCTACTAGTGAAACATCTAACATAGCTGAAGGCTGCACTTGAAATGTCTTTTTTAAAACAAGTTTTACTTCAAAGGGATAATGATCAAAGTATGCATAAATTCCCAAAGGACATGAAAATATATGCACAGAAGGATTTTAGTCTAAAATGCCAACAAAGGATGTATTTGGAATTTGCTTATTAAATAATAGTTGCTCTGAATGAATAATATATTAATTTCACTATGACTGGTATTCACATATGTTAAATATTTTAGAATTGAACCATTAACCAACCTGATGAAAATGTTAATTCTGGTTAAAATGATGCATAGTCAAATAACACTCCAAATATTGGATCTTCAGTCAAAAAAGTATGACTGTATGATGAATTCTATTCAGGGTCAAATTTTCACATCTCCTTTTTGTTTCCTGAGGTATTTTCTGAGCCCAGGAAAATGCAATTTTTTGTTAATATTTGCACTCTTGATTATATTTTACAGAAGTTGTATCCAAGAATACTTTTGAAAGTTAAGCTCTTAAATTTAATTCATTTTGTGCTTCAGTCTGGAACTGTGCATAAATGTTAAAAGACTTTCAATCATAACCACATTTTTACTGGATTAGTTGTCTTTGAAAAGAGGCTGTTTAGTTTGTTGGTCCAAGGTTTGAATAGAAATGGAACATTTTTTGTAAACCCTAAACCTTTAGAGGATGATGACAACTTCCTGATTTAACAGTGTTCAATGAATATATCTATTGGAGGAAGACATTTCCAAAATAAGTTTTCTGTAGCAATAACAATAGTACTTATACTTATACACTGCTTCACAGTGCTTTACAGCCAACTCTAAGCACTTTACAGGATCAGAATATTGCCTTCAACAATTTGGGTCCTCATTTTACTGACCTCAGAAGGATGGAAGGGTTGAGCCAGTAAAGACAGAACTGCCGAATGTTGGCAATCAGCGATCAGCAGAATTAGCCAGCAATACTGCTTTCGATCAAGCTAGGGCTTATTTTGGGGGAAATACTGTGCTATCATGTAATATGCACAATTGGTTAGTAGCACTATGCCTTGATTTGTGACCTAAATTTACATTCCTTGAACACTTATGCACATTGTTGAATGGGATCCATATGAATTGCTTCCATGCTTAGAGAAGTCCTCTGTTATCTAGAAAATATTGATATTTTAAAATCTAGATTAGCACTAATGTCATACAAATCTGAATGAAATTGTTATCAACTATATGTATAATCACATTGATTCATCCACATCTTTTTACCAAATACAAACATTTAAAATTAGTTTTTGGAACTGAATTAGATTGAGGAATGTACTAAGGAGATATGAGCAAGTAATGTGACCTTAATAACTTTCCATTAGTGTGAGCCATTGATTTTATACATATGTAGTAGCTGTTATACCTGAATTCCCTGTGCATAAAAATATGCTGATATAAATGACTGGTGCATGAACCACCTGTCACAAGTCTTACAGATCTGTTTTAAACAGCTATTACAACAACCACCCGACATTTGCATGTATGTTTTGTACTGACATTTTAAAATTGCTACTTATCTTGCAAAATGCCAAAATTTAAAAAAGGCTGTACTGCAAGTTTTCAATAAAATCTTTATATATGGCTATTTAAATATGCATAGCATAGCTGAAACTTTCCTATTCATGTTCCTTAGTAGTGAATATCATTAATATTATACTATTAGAACAAAACTATTTACCAAAATACATCTGGCTCTAAATAATGTGTAAGTATGTTTATAGTATTAAATAATCTTAGCTAATATGCTGGTTTTTTTGTTCCACTCATTCATTTCACAGTGGAAAATGATAACAAAGAAGATCTAAAAGTGGCCTTTTATATGAGAAAACATTATATCCAGGATATTGCTAAAAACTGTGCAGCTTGATTTCATCTAGAAACATCAATGAACATCAGTGGTTATAATCTATAATTCTTTTTTCAGTTACCCCTTTGTACATTATAGTTCAGGAAACTATAAAAATCTAACACTGGATGGTTACAGAAACAAAAAGTTTATAGGGTAGAAGAGGAAATTGTACCAGTTTCAAACTGGTAACCTTCTATATGTTAGACAATATCATAATCACTTTACATAATCAACCTTTTTATTTAAATTTAAATGTCAAAAATGTACATAATATTGGTATATTTTAATATGCTCATAATGTTCGATGCAGTTTCTAGCCAGAATGTTTAGTTTCTTATTTAAACAATAAAATCTTACTGTTCCTTGAAAAATAATCATTTTTTATTTTGCCTTTATTGTACAACTGATTTTATCACAGACTTTACAAGGAAAGCTATAGCCCAGATGTTATCATGCTAACTATACATTGAGGTGTTTATATATTCCTATTGTTCAACAATAACTAATTAAGCTGATAGAAGAAGAAAATTAATCAGTTTTTTACTTTGCAATTTTTTTTATTTTGCCAAAGATATGTAGCAATATTAACTTGGGAAAAACTTTGGTTATACAGATAGTCCTTGATTAATGTGATTAATGAATTCCAAGAAATGGCCATATTATTCAAATTCACACTATTCAAAATGATATTTCTATGGAAAATAGAGTAATTGGTTCCAGTTTGATGGAAATAGGCAATAAAATTTTTCAAACATAATTTTATATGTTTATTAATGAAATATAACAGTAAAAGATTAAAATATTATACTTAAAATTTAAATTTATTTTAATAAAGTCAGACATTAGTTATTTTAGATAGATAGATCTCAAATATTTAAAATAAATCAAATGAACAAAGGGTACACTGGAGGATAAATCCATATCTAGAATTTGCCCGCTATCTCCTGCATTCTGATGTAGTGCTTCAAAAGGAGATTCTTCTTTTTGAGATTTTCTTGAATGAAGCTTTTCTTTTCTCTATTTTACACACTTAACAATTAGCAACTCCAACACTAATGCATCTGGAGTTTCAAGACCAACTCCAAGTGTGCTAGTCACAACTATTATATGCTAACTTTGTGTTAACTGAATTTGAGCTTGCATTAAACATGAACTGGTATCAGTTTATAGTTTGCATCAAATAAAATATTGTACTATTTATGACCTACATGTATATGACATTTCATTACACACATTGTCATAAAGATAGCCAAGAATTATTATATAATTATGTTTCTAAATCTAGGTTTCAGGATTACGATATGCATCTATTATACATTATCTATTTCAAATAAATTCAGGAGTTTTTTTTTAATCATACCCAAGGATTCTGTTAAAAAAATAACTTTTAAAATATATTGTAGATAGATTAATATATCATTCATTTTTGTTTTCCATAAATGTTTAAATGATTATTCTCAAGGAATCAAGGAAGCCAGGCAGTGTGAATAAGCCCAAGGAACAATCTATTTTTCTTGGAAATAAAGTTGTATATAATCCAATATCTTGTTTGTTCCAATCCAATATCATATATTTCACTAGTATTTCAGAAAACACAATGGTGATGAAAATTTTATGAGAATAATTGTCCTTGCTCACCAAGGACAACCCATAGAAAGGGATGGAATTCTCTAAACACACTTGGTAAATAAAATCTTCCATACTGCACAAACATTTTCTGCCTAGAAGTGAGAAAACCATGGTAAATGCTATTATTTCCTTATACAATAAGTGAGGTAGTATGCTTTGACAATATTGATCAGTAGAGGCTGAGTCCACCTTTTTTCTGCCTGGAAACAGCTAAAATCTTTGCCATGATTAAAATTATATTTAACAAGGTCATTAATGAAATTCTAGTAAGTGAACGGCCTAATTAATTCCTTATTTTGCTTGAAAACTGGCAGTTGTTAAATAGTGTAAAGAGACTTTAAGTATCTGTATAATTCTCAAACAGCAAATCACCATCTAGAATTAAATATTTCTTCTTAAATCAGAGACCTTGAAAGCTGATTTTTATTTTGGATGTGATAGGTCAGTTTAAACCAGTGTAGGAGGACCCACAAAAATCATGCCAGACATTCCAAAGATGTTGGGCACATCTGGAACAGTATTTAGTAGTGAATAGATGAAAATAAATTCAGCACTATAATTACAAAAGTCATCAGTCTGCAACTATGAATAACTCTTGACTAATTCATTGATTGGGTTCCCCCTCCCAAAATAAAGCTTGCAAAATTTATATTCAGAATCATATGTCCCTTTTTGAACACGTCCTTCTATCTATTATAACTTATTTTTTATCTTTGCATTTAAAGGTAGAAAATACATAGTGTACAAAATGCAAGTGTTCCCTCAGGAAAGCAGTCAAGTTTCACCATGTATCTGCAGTTAGAAATGTTTATCTCCCTTAGGAAGCGACGGTTTTCTCTTCAGAAGGAATGTCTGCTGGTCAGTGCATTTTTAATTCTCTCAGAACAGCAATTTGCATATCAAAGGGCTGGTATGAGTAAACATTATCATGTTTCCATCTGTGATATCATTCCTCCATTGAGACCTAAAATAAGAACAGACTATGACTGAAGAAACACTCATAGTCAATGCTATTTTTCTTTAGCATTTTACAGTGAGTTCTGCCATGTTGTATTTATTCTAAAGGTTTTGCAGCTGCCTCTCTCCAGTTAAAACATATTTAAATAAAACAAAGAATGTGGGTGAAATAATTTCCTGTCAACAATTTTAAAGAACCCTTTTGCAGATTTCAGGATTGAACAGAATAATTGCACAACTAAATTCCAGGCATCTTAAAATGTTACAGTTATTTGTTTTGTTTGTAGGAACAATTTTAATGGGGGGAAAAAGAAAGGAACTTTGGGTTTAACCAATGATCAATTAATGTTTCCCACAGAGTTTACATTTTATTAACAAAACAATCAAATGAATATTCACACAGAAATAAGTCATACTGTGTCTTCTGGCACTTAGTCCATAATAGATGCTTTTAGGACTTTTCAAGTGCAGTGCTAGATTTATAAGTACTTTGCAATATGCCTTGGCTTGCTGAAATAGAAAGTTAGTATTTTCCTTTTTTTTTCCAACCCCTTTCAGTTTTTCTACAATGATAAGTGTATTGCAAGACATAAGTATTTTTCACAGAAAAGTAGTTTATTCATTCTGGATAGGTTAAAGAGTTATCCGCCAAGAGCTGCTAGGAGTTGAACGGCATATAATTTAATAAGTTATTATTCATTCATATTATTGTCTCTCTGAAAGAAACAATCTGACTTCTGCTCATTCACATGAGGTGAAACATGATCTTTAATGTGTGGATTGCTGGAGAAAATAAATCCAGTCCTTTCCTTCCCCTTCCCCTTTCCTTTCTTTGATACAAATAGCAATTTCATGAAATTCCATGAGGTTACTATTCCAACCAATCTTTAGCCTGACAGAGAGACTCTTCAAACAGCAGTTGTAATCAATGCAAGTGGGTGCTCATAGCTTTCCTTGACCCTTTAAACTTTATACCCCAATGCAAGCATTTCCTAAATGAAGAAGGGATGCTTTCTGGTCTTCTTGCTTCTTTCAGTACACTGTACATTTGCTGATTTTACAGGAACAAATTTACCATCCATTCCCACTTTTCTTGGACCCCAAAAATTCAGGACCCACAGTACATAAGGAACCACTAAATTCAAAGCATAATCAATTCAAAGATTGCTTCTCTTAGCATACAAGAACCAATAATCACCTAATAGAATTATCTTTTCTGAAAACTTTACTTAGCCTATCTGCAGAAGCATGATAAAAGGATTGTCATTTGAGTATAGTTTTAGGAAATGACATATTTTCCTCCCATCACTGAAGCAGGAGTTTGATTCTCTGAATGCTATATTTTTAAATCAACCTAAAAGTAGAAAACAAGTTTTCAATGATACAAACTTTACAACATACAAACCAATTTTCAAATTCTGAAATTTCACCAATATTTTTCCTGTATTTCTGCAGTCAGTAATAGCGTTTTCTCAAATTCATGATTTTTTTAAAAAAACTGAGGTGATATTGGGATATCAACAGAATTTCCAGTGTGTCCTAAGTATCAAATACAAAATGCAAATACTCTAGGTTGGCACTTTAAGATACAGGAATACAAAGGCATAGAAATAAAATCACTATACATTACTCCTAATTTCTGACCATCTAACCTGACTTGTGCTATCAAATATTACTCACTTAATTACTCAGTTATACACATCATTTGTTGATTTAGCATTGAGCAACTACAACAAAGATTAAGTCAATGTGGCTATTATAGTCCATTTGACTGAGAAATATTTAGAACAGGAGATAGACCTCCCACTTCCCTGTTGTTTTTATATGTTATCTAGGTTTGCTATACTTGTAATTACTTTAATTCAATAATCTTTATCATTCTATCGCCAATTCAATATTCAAAGAAGGTACAATATGTTACTGTGTTTAATTATGAAATTACTTATGACAAATATATTTTATATATAATTTATATGTAATTTGTTGAAATGCAAAATCTCAAATTTTGTGTGTGTGTGTGTATGCATGCACATGCCTTCAAGTTCCCTTTTTTTCTATTCATGGTGTCTACCTGGACTATCCCCTGCAGTTTTAAAGAAGTGTCTCCTTACTTGTGGAAAGAGACTGTTTGGTTCCAGGTAACACAGCTGTTTTTACACTACACTGAGTCAGCATAGACTTTATGATTATGTTATCATTATATTTTGGACATGCCCCTTCTCTCAAAAATAAGTGCACTGGTTAAGACAGTCTTTTGATTTGAAGTAAATGCTCCCAAAATATGTGCCTAATTCTATTCTAGATAGTCAATGGCCAATATAATTTGCACACTTGCAGAAAATTAACAAGCAATACTGAAAATCCTGCAAAACATTTCAGATTTAACAATTGAACAACTTCTACATATATGATATTTGATTCCATATCTGAGCTAAAACTTATTTCTTCTCTTGCCACCTTTTTTTTAAAAAAAGCAGCTTCCACTTTTGTGGAAAATAAGTAGTCCTCAGAGTGGTTTGTTTTTTTATAATGGAATTGTTCAGTAATGCTGGATGATAATTTTAGGTAAACTTTATCACAGTCTAAACAATTCATCTCAAGGTTAATTCTGAGCAACTATTTGGTCTCTCCAGGAAGCTGGAGTTATAGAAGGTCATGCATTTTATAGAAAAGCACTTACCAAAAAAAGCATACTGAAACTCTCTGAATTGTTTTTTCTGCTAGTCATGTCAAAATCAGACAGAATTCAACTGAAGCTACTACCTCTGTTTCTGTATTGATTTAGCCAAGGAAACAAGAACTGAAAATTTATAATTTAACCAGCAGTTTGACTGAGGATAAAAACAAATATATGCTGTTATTTAAGAAATTATGGATTCTGTAACACACACAAAAAACAACCGCAAGAAACAAAAAGTACAAATCTTGAAACACTGTACTTTAGTACTTTAAAAGCATTCTAAAAATGGCATGGAGAAAGGGTTGATGAGTGGAAATGTTATTGAATCTAAAGAATTGGAATGAATGTTTAAAAAAACTGATTGTCAATACAAACCTGAATGCCTTGCATATTTAAAACAAGTAATATAATGGAGGACCACAGTTACACAGTTACTTCTGGAATGCTTTCAAAAGCTTCACTGAAATGTATTAGTACTAAATAAGACCATATTAATTGTTCACATAGATACATATAGCATAATGGGCATTTCAATCTAAGTTTTAGCATTTTTAAAGTCTTGGCACCATCATGAAACCTCACTAAAAGTTTAAACAGTCATAAATCTTGCATTATTTTTGTGATCTTCTCTGATATCTCATGTCAGAAAATTCGGATCTCAAAACATATTGTGTTCTTGCAAGATTCATTTTCATGTAATTGTGGAGAACTACCAGCCATTTTAGGATCTGACATACATTTTGCATCTAATGTAACTGTATTGCCATTCCTTCCTTCAGTTACAGTCCTACACTTAATTCAATGTAATCCATCTATATTCTGATCAATGACAACTTCATTTTAAGGAAGTAGATTATTTCTATCTTAACTTCTCTTTCAGTTCTCTTTAAATATTTTTGTTGAAATGCTATACAGTATATGTGATGACATTTGGGTAGGGGTATATTTTCCAGTATTAACTAGAAGAAAGCATTTGTGGCAAGCAGGAGTGGATTTTTTCCCTTAGTTTTCAAAGTCTAATAGTAAATCTATGCTAGGTTTAATAATAACACAAAAAACAATAATATAATAATACAAAAACACAACATTTTATATTAAGTTTTTTTATTGCAGTATTACTCTACTTACAACAGTTTTGTTAGTGACCATTCAAAGTTACAACCGCACTGAAAAGAAGTGATTTTTGACCATTTTCCACACATAATGATCATTCCAAGGTCAAGTGATCAAAATTCACACATTTGACAACTGACTGATATTTATGATGGTTGCAGTGTTCCAGGGTCATATGATCACCTTTTTGCAATCTTCTGACAAGCAAAGTCAGTG
>AZIM01004789.1:64-12346 GCA_000516915.1 Ophiophagus hannah | reverse complement strand
TTCACTTAACAACCATGTTACTAACTGAACTTCAGTTAACAACTGTGGTAAGAAAAGTCATAAAACAGAACAAGACTCACTTAACAAATGATGCAGTTAGCAACAGAAATGTTGAGCTCAGTTGTAGTCATAAGTCAAGAACTACCTAGATTTATGTTTCAAAAGCCACAGTACAGATATTTTGGTCCAGGATAGTAGAAAAAGTTAATGAGTTGCAATAAGGCCTTGTACACTTCAAAATGATTCATAATAAAGTCTTTGGTCTTCACGTAAGCAAAGCATCTCATTAATGTTGATTGAAGCAGTTTCAGGCTTTCAGACAAGCCTTTAAAAAGATGTGGTTGCTTGAAGTGTTTTCTTCTTTTATACCTCAAATCATTAATTGTTCATGTTTCCTCTGTACTCTTGTTAGAGAAAGCAAGGAGATTTTATTCTTACAGTGGATGATCAATAATCTACTATTTTGCATGAGACTATGCTCCAAAATTAAATTTGGCTACTAACAATGGGGTCAAATTCAGCTTTCATAAGAAAGAATGCAAGATTCTTTTAGCAAATAGTATCTTACAATCAATTATATCCAAGACATACTTTTCTTTTAAAATAACATACACTTAAAAGGAATCTATTTAGCTAGACAGATGTGAAGAATGTATCAGTCACTGGTTTATGTATAACCCCTTAGCTACAATTAAATATAGATATAGATAATATATAGACACATATATAGACATTTTAACTTCATACAAATTATAAGAAAAGGGAAAATGTAAAAGAATTTCATTTGTTAACCAGTTTTATTTCTATGTATTTGTCTACCCCAGTTAATGGTGTAAAACATTATCACATTGCCCATGAATTGTGTGAAGAAATAACAATAACATTGATTTACTGACTTTTCATATTTTTCCTGGGTTCCCATATGTCACTAAGGGAAATATGGCTTGTTTCGTTTTGCTCCTTCATAAGGATACCAAATTAGGTCTGCATATTTACAGGTTGTCTAGACCATTTGCATATAGGTATAGAAATTCCTGATTCTTTTCTGTTACTCAATCGGCATCCAGATTTTTCCATGGCATAACTATGGGAACACTTATTTAACAAATTGTGGGAATACAACTTTTGCATCATACTGAGTAAACCTTGGTTACAAAAACAATAATTACTTAAATTTCTAAATTTATTTCAATTATCTATTTTATTACAATCATAAAAATAATTTCATGTTAATGTAATAAGGATTGGATATTTGCATTAACAAAAATATCTTGTTAACAGTACTGCAGGTCTGAGGCCATGCATTTATTTATTTAGTAATACTGCTGCAAATAGGAGGTTCTCTATTATTCTGGGTGAACAGCCAGCCTCTTAACAATACCTTCTCTCGCTGTTATAATCCATAAGCCATTTTAACCAGCTGTAGCAGAAAAACAAAAGAGACCTGTGTGTCACACTATTTGAATATCTGCCATTTTTGGCTCTTCATCCCTTTGAGCAATTTCAGTTCCAGCTGGTGATCATTAACAATTTCCAGCTGTATTACGACAGTACAACTGCATTTTTCACTACTGTGTTAAGAATTTGTTTTTATTTTGTTTTCCATTTCTCTTTTTTTAACATATTCTTTAAATTCTAAGTATGAATTTAAAGAACTAACTTTACAGTTCCTTGTGACTTATTCATCACAAAGGGTACTTTAATAAGATATATCTCTGCCCTATTTCTTTTCTGAACTTTGTCAAAAAGACAATTTTTGTTTGTTTGTTTTCCAGACATACAGACAAAGCACATATATTTTTTACTTCCTTCATGATGTACAACTAGACTTTACCTATCGTATTTCATTAAATCTCCTTGCTTCAGTAGTTAAAACTTAGATTCCCACTCTCAGAAAAGAACATACCCACACACCCACAAATACATATATATTGCTTCCATCACAAGGACAATTTTCAGATTGATATGCACATTTTATATGCTTTAAATATATTTTAAAAATACGTTAAGCATACCAGTACAAATCTAATTTGGAATGAATGACTGAAATAGGACCATTTATTGTGTACTTAAATTGATTGCTTATATATTTAATGAATTGTTTTGTAAACAATAAAAAATGTAGGAGACCTGAAAAATTAAAGAGATTTTTCTAATGACATTACATTTTTTTTGTAAAAAGTTTTTTATTTTTTCACATTTCAAAAACACCTTTTTAGTGAACAGCATGATTCCAGGTTTTCATATTTCCATACAAACATGACTTTGTTTACATATTCATCTTTCACATTTAGTTTCATATCCTATCAATTCTTTACATATTTTCTATTAATTTTCTCAATACTTTTTTCAAACTTATTTTATATATTTTCTATTCATTTCTTAACCTCTTTCTTTTATCTTTAAATAATTCTCATATCTTCATATTTATTGTGCTTGATATTTTTATCTGTCAGGTTTGCAATTTCATCACATATTCTTATTTCATCATTTCAAAAACACCTTCTCAATTCAAACATTTCAAAAGGTTACCCCACATTTACCAATTAGAGTGGACCACCCCTATACCTTATATATAATTTGGTTAACTCCTCTTTAATTCCCAATAATCATTTAACTTTTTAATTATCACCTTAGAGATTAATAACAATAATCTCCTAGCAACTACGTAACACATTTTAAGTCAGATTCCACATGGCACTTTCCCTTTCAATTACATCAAATCATTTATAATTTCAAAATAAAAAAGAAAATTGGTCTATTCAATTAATCATAAAAACTGATATTAATCTCATTACAACAATCCTCATAATTCGTTTCAACTATATTCTTGAAGTCATTAAACATAGTTAATAAACTTATCATAATTTCTCTTTTTCACATTTATTCCATTTATCTCTATATATAGTTTAACAAAGAATAAATATTTTAATAACAAGAAAGTATCAGTTCCAATCTTTTCATTTTAAAAGTCTATATTTTCCTACTTTCTAAGTAATTTATTACTTCAAATACATTAATACTACANTTTTCATTTTAAAAGTCTATATTTTCCTACTTTCTATGTAATTTATTACTTCAAATACATTAATACTACAGCACATCAGCTTGCACAATCCCCTTTCTTAATCCTTATTTAAGCATTATCTCTATGAAATAACATTACAGTTTAATGAATGATCCAGTATAAATATTTCTTTGAGATAAAAATAATAAATGAAAACATAAAACATCAATATTTTACCATTTACATACTCACTGACATCCTTTTAAAAAGTTCCAGATGGGCCATGTCATTTTAAAGTTATTTTAGTCATCCTGTACTTCTGATTGAGAAAACAATAAACTAATTAAATGATATAAAATGAAAAAAAACCACTGATTGCAGAGGCAAACTGGTTATGGATTAGATGAATGTTGTAATAAGTTTAGAAACAAAGAAGAAGAAGCAAAAATGCAGTGATAAATAAGAGGTTTATCTGCTGCTCCAACAGTGAAGTATGAACTGTGATCCAGTCATCTATGTTATATTTGAAATAGCAGGGAAAGAGTATTCCATTCAATGTCTGAATCAAAAATAACTCATAAATGAAGCATTGCTTTTAAACTAACCTTAAATTCTTTTCCTTCCCAAAAATATAAGGTCCGTTCTTTTTTTTAATCAAACAAATCTTGAGCCAGCAGTTATTTCTGAACTGACATCCTAGACCAAAAAATAGTGACTGGCCCAGAGAGTCCTAGTCAGCTTTCATGTCTAAGGTGTGACTAGAACTCACAATCTCCTGGTTTTTTAGCCTGGTTCCTTTATCCACTAGAGCAAACTGACTCTCTTCTAAAACTAACTTTTAATATTTGGGTAATTGTGTGGTACATTCTGTTAGAATGGCTACACTCCAATCCCATCTATTAAACATAATCTTTTGGGACCAAGGAAATGTATCTTCTCTATCATAGCTGCCAGGGTCTGGAACAGCATTCTCCCAAAATGCCACCCAGAATGTTCCCTCTCCTGGGCTTCTGGAAAGTTCTTAAAACCTGGCTAAGGTCCCATGTCTGGGATTGCTGTATTAATGTATTTCTGGTGTTCCTGTATACATCTGGATTGTTTTAGTCTGGGTTGTCTGTTAGTTTTGATGTTTTATCTGTTTTATGGATTTTTAGGTTTTGTATGCCACCCAGAGACTATTGGAGCCAGCTAGTTAATTAATGTGAATTAGTTAGCCAGCCAGCTCTAATAGTAAAGAAGGTTTGATCAAATTTGAGAATGCTGGAAAGAAAAATTATTATATAAACCTAATATTGCCAATAAACCATAAATAAAAATTTGTTGCCTTAATTTGTTCAGTAATAGCATAATCAAGTNCAAGGAGAAAATCTGAATTTACATTGCTTTGCTTGTTTTCAGTTTGCTTGTTTTCAGTTTGACATGGCAAGTAGCATTAGAAAAAATGTATTTTCTATTCAAATGGCATTTCCTATCAATGTAGCTATTAAAATGAAGCATCTGGTGAATGTGAAATAATGTGTTCCTATGAACATGATATTATTAGGGTCTTTACAAGAGAAACATCCTTCTCATTCATTATATTTATTGCATTGTGCTTGCAGATATTTGCCTTTTTCTCCCACATGACAGATTATCAGGAGAACTGCCCTGACTGGACTTCTTTGCCAAAAAAAGGCAGCATAGAAAGATTTGGGGATAGAAAAAAATGACCAGATACGGCAGTACCTGGTACCCTTGTACCCCTTTGTTTAACTGCTGTATATGTGCATTTATACAGATAGAAGGGAAGCATCAGCAACACCAGTTTAGAAAGATTACATAATTTAAAATATTATATAATTTATTACTAGGTGGAAACTACAATATCAAGGTATTGATGTGGTGCATCTAGTAGCTTTGAAATTTTTAAAGGAATATTTGAAAATGCAATGAGATATTTCTAATGTATGTAAATAAAAAGGTAATACTGTAAATTATAGTTTATTAAACCTAGAAAATAGAGTTCTATCTTCAGTTAATCTCTTCAGTAAAGTACAAAAACTAATGACAAGAAAGATGGAATAACTTAGTTATGAGGTCTAGCAGCAACCCTGCCAAGATACAAAACCATCCCAAAGTCATCAGGGTAGGTCATCATAGCTAGAAATCTAGCCTGTTTCCAGGGAGACACTTTGAACTTCCTGGGTTATTTCTGTTTATGTTTCTTGCAAACAAGCAGAAATTCTCCTTTAAATCAGTTACTTTTTAAAAAAAGAAGGAAGGGAGGTAACAAGATGTTATTTATTTATTTACTTATTGATTGATTAAATTTATTGACCAGCCATCTTACCACAGGATAACTGTTCCTGTGTAACATATATGACAGCATTCCTCCCAGTTGTGCGCTACAAGATTGTTATTTTTTAATTGGTGTTGAATTAATTTACAATTTAAGGCTTAAAATCTATTAACTTATATGTGGTATCCAGGCTTGCTGCTTGTTATTGTATACATTATCTCATTAATTTATTGAAGTATTTTTATCATGAGATTTACTTAATAAGAAGTAAAAACTATCTCATTAATTTAATCTCGTGATTTTTCTCATGTGGATCTTACCTACTCCTTATATCCAGATATCAAAGCCAGATGGATGTCTTTGGGCCAGTCACTCTCTCTCAGCTCATGATATCATAACACAAGCCAGTCAGTCAATTACTTACTGTCCCTATTTATCTGTATTTACTTCCTTTGTTCATGTTTATGTTCATACCTATACTTGTTATTTTGTACATGTTTGACAAACAAATAAAATAAAATAAATAAAATAAAATAAATTCTTGTCACAAGCAATAATAGATCAACCATCAGTACTTGTGTTACATTTGTATATCTGCACTACCAAATTATAATCAAGCTTACCCTTTTCACTTTTTATATAAAGTCAGAACCCCAAAGGGAATATATATAGATGTGCATTATTAAAAGGATTATTGTTTCTTTTTATCAGGAAAATTCAGCAAGCATTATTTCATGGCTACTACCAGTTTGATTCTACTGTTAAATTAATATAACATTTCAGATGAGTGGTTAAAAATCTCTTCCTGCCAATATTCTGTTCTTTCAAATCTACATCTTGATTGATGAGATCATAGTTTTTGACTAACAGCCTAAATGATAGAAGATTCCGGGTCATAAAAGTGTAATAATATTGATGCTAAAAATAAAGTGATTCACCTTATACAGTACTGTAGCTAACATGTTCACGCTTCATGTCTTGGTGATTTAATGCCTGCATATGACCTTGCCTTAGATAAGTTGCTTGTTGAATGCTGAAAAGTATTTAGCAATTTTCATGATGTATCACTTGAACTAGATGAACATGACATTAAGTTGTCAACAGTTTAACCAGTGAAATGTTATACTGTTTTCCACTCATTGCTTTTTTTTTAAATATGGCTATTATGGCTTTGATTGAAAGACTGGTTTCAGAGCTGACTGACTCAAATCTTAGAATCTGGGATGTGGAGTCAAATTTAAAATCAGTCAAATCAATTCTAAAATCTGAGAGCTGTTGACTCCACTTCACTTTTATTTTTAATTCTTCTCCCAGATCTATATAAAGATTCTATCAACTCTATTGCAAAACATTCACTGAAAATTTCAGCATTGGACGCCAAGTTTTTATTTGTACTTTATCTGGGCATGCTTTATGGCTGAACTCTTAAGATTTATTTCTCATTTTCCCTTAACTCTTTTTCACTTAGAAATACTGGTAGAAAGAAATGAAGTAATTTTATTATTATAGTTGAATATCAGAATTCATTGCTAATGTGTTAATCATCCAAAGATCCAGGGCTACATTCTTATCTATTTTGTGTTCAGTAATATCCAGGTTATGCTGATATCATTTCTTAATAAAATGGTATGACCAAAAGTCATATATAAAAATCATCTGCTTTTAAAATATGGGTTTCATTCCATAGCCTTTTATTTTGTTTTGATCAATATGTCTGATCTACAGTACAGTTTTAAATGAAGTAAATGTTGGTTGTGGTGAGAACAATTTGAATTAGTCAAACAATAAGAACATTGAATAAAATAATGTAGTTCTTGGTACTTTTGTTAAGTTTTATAATATTGAACAGGATCAAGAATGAGCTTGATCAACCCAGTCTTGTTTGAGTCAACCGTCAGTATTTGCTATCAACTTTTTATTTTTCATTGTTTATTTCCAAAATTGTGCTTTTGTCCAGATTTCTGCCATATTTCTTGTACTGATTTAAATTATTAAACCTCCTGCTTTCCTGCTTGAGTAAAGGGATGAACTAAATGACCTACGAGGTCCCTTCCAACTCTATTATTCTGTATTTTCTACTAATAATGACAATATAGTCTTTATATTTGGCACTATTTCCCTAGACAGTTTAATCACGCCCGCTTCTTCAAATGTTTCCCTGTTGTGCTTTACTTTCCAAAAATTCTCACTTTGCTGTTTTATGATGGCCACCTAATTATAGTTTGAGACACTTCTCTTAGTCATATATACATTTTTAGACATCTAATAAGAACATTTTTACTTTAGTTATTTTTTCAATATTTTTCCCTTCAATAAAATATTCCATATATTTCAGATTTCTTATAATTACTGTATAAATATATGTATGGACTATTGTACTAACTTTTCCCAATGTAAAAACCCCAATATTAGTGCTCAAATTAATTGCTAAAACCGATACAAAACTTTTGAGTAACTTTACCTCTCATCTGTAACATCTTTATATCTAATATCTAAACAGTCAAGGTACTTCATCATTAAAACATACAACATTATATTATTTTTAAACATTATAAAAAGAAGATATTATCCTAGAAATATTTATATGGCATGACAATCACAGACAACACATTATTACTAAATGTGGTTTAGTAATAATGTGTTGTCTGGGGTTGTCATGCCATACTAATATGTTAGTTATTCTTTGAAAAATACAAAAATGTGGCAAGCCAGGAAAGAAGCATGATCAGCAATCAAGTATCAAAACTGCTTTATTATACTCTAAAATACGCTTAGATCAACATAAAGAGTGGCCCAAAATCTGGGTTTACACAAAATGCTTGACTTCAATCAATTAAAAATTTAATGAATGTATTATGTAATATGCTGATCTTGTTTTGTTATTAACATGGTTTAAGTAATAGAGGTGAGGATTATAAAGCAGTTGCCATTTAATACATTGATTATATCATACATAGCATAAATAGTTATATGCTGGATAAGGTCTTTGTTTTGCAGGGGAGTGATATGATTTTATAATATTCTTCCTCCTCCTTTCCCCTTCCTCCACTTTTTGCTTTTATATTATAACTTCAAGGTTTTGTAATGGCTGCACTCTAATTAATAAATCTACTCAATTTTAATTGTGCCTCAACAATTGTATACAGAGAACACATGATGCATCACATACATTGTACTTTATGGGATAATAATGGAAGCTAATTTCAACAAATTAAAATTTATTTTTTACCCACCTATGTTCACATTCATATAGAAATCACAAACATTTTTGATGTTCAAGAGATTGTCAAGATTAGTGGGTAATATTGCAGTGTAGGATGCTTGTAATGAGGATAATGATAGAATTTTATGTACTTATTAGAAAACTAAATGTATATTTTAATGCATGTATTTTAAAACTGAGTGCACAGCATTCAGTTCATAAGAGAATCTAGCATTTGAAAACCAAAGGAATCAATTCATGAGGTACAACATGTAGAGGTATGGTTTTCCACTTTTGGCTTAAATTAGGCACTTCCAATTTCAACAATGAAATTATAAATGTCATTTAGTACATAAATATAATATTATATATCACTTTGAATAACCCCAAAAATGCATGAGAAGGAGACAGAAGTGAAAAGATCTAGTGTGAATGCATAATGACCCGAAGAAGCATAAATGAAAATCTCTATTAAAAAGAAGATAAATTAATCTTCCAACCGACAGAATGAACTGCTGTTATATCAAAAGAAAATGTGAAATTTACTTAGAACAGAATGCAATGAAATATGTTATGGAGAAAAAGAGAAGTGAGAATTGTTAATAAAATTATGACATAAAAGGTTGTGTATCAGTAAAAAAAAAAAGAAGAAAAGTAAGAAAATACTTGTGTCAAGGGAAAAAGAATTAAGTGCCAAGAGAAAATTATTGACCGTCTACATAGCTCGGGGGTTGGGCTTTCTCTGTAGCCTATCCTGTGCTGGGATGTGTTGCCTTTTGTCTTGCCCTGTCCTTGGAATATGCCTTTTCCTACTGCCACTTCACTGTACTTAATCATACCACCTCTCCCTCTATAGGCACCATACCTCATACCAAAGTAACAACAGGGAAAATGGAGTGAACTCTTGAAAGTTACAAATTGTAAAAACCAAAGCAAGTAGATAATTTTTTGTATCTTGGTAAAATGTTTTTAAAAGATGGGAAAAGTTATCAACTCGTTTTAAGATCTGCAAATGCTAGTAAAAAGTTGTGGATTGTATGTGGTCTGTTGCCACTTGTGAATGTTTCTTGAAAAAATATGACTTTATTATTTGAAAGGGAAGGGGTGGGAAAGCAGTGATCTAATGATCTAATGTCAAATATTCCAAAAACAAAATTCCCTGAAGCCATGTTATTTGCAAAACTGCATTTATAACCATCATCTTGAAATATATACTTTGCAATTATGCAAATGCACTAATATTTCAAGATATTAGTGCATTTGCATAATTGCAAAGTATATAAAGTTCTCTGACTATGACATATCTCACATGGAAATTGCAATATACAATAGTTACCTGTACATTGCATCCATTAATGAAGTGATCATCAAAAGACCTATTAATATGTAATATTTTACATATGAAAATTGCAAGGCTGAATGTGGAAGTCTTCCATATTGAAACCTAGAGAAACTGGAAAGACCCATTTTTCAGATCCAAGCAAGGATAGGTAATTTATTACGTCATGCTAATCCCTCTATATCAAGGCTTTCAAATTGTGTATCACCATAGAAATCCATCATTGACTCAGGGCAAACAAAAACAAGCAATTGACTCAAACATGGCCATTTTTAAACATTATACCTTAGCCTACATATCTGGGTTCTATGATTTTTTTAAAAAACACACAGCTAAAATGTTTCCACATCTGGAAAAAAATTGGAAAAAACCCTGCTCTGTTTATTGATGTTGCTATTTGTATTGGAACATTTAAATAACATTTAAATAAGAAGTCAAGAGCTAACAAAGACCAAAATGGAAACCAGAATCAGAGGTCTAAGTAAGTAATTGCTGGCAAACATATTCTTTCAAAGGCAAAGTTCCATTTAAAATACAAAGCCATTAAGATTCATCTTTCTGGGACAGTCAGTTAGGTTAACCTAATATAACTTAACTAGTAGCAGGCTTGTATATTTGCTTAAAATATTCATTGATATTTTTCCTTTCATATTTTTAATGAATACTCTGTATCTGTATTTGTTCTTAGGTGCACCAAGCTAAAAATTATAACTATTGTGACCAAGCTATTTATAGACAATATGTTACTTTACATTTTGAAGAAGTTAATTGCTTCCTGTCAAGCACTTATTTCTGCAGAAAATAAGTGAATTGGAATAAGTACCTGTTTGCTTGTTCTAACAACTAATGTAAATTAATATCAAGTCAATACAATTTCCCCAACCTATATGATACGTGGTTCAAACAGATTTTTCTCTTATTTTTTCTGAATTTGAGAATCCTTGTTAACTTCTTTTCATAAATTGTCACTACAAGCTAATGTAGTCCCTATAATCTTACAAAGAGTTAGACAAATCAACCCCAAAGGTCATGGTCTTGTTGAAATATCATTCAAATACAAACTCAAGTTATTTTCTCAATATATTCTTACTTGAAATATTTCTCTTTATATACCCAGGTTACTGGACTGTTAGTGAAGGACTGATAATGACAGGTCTCCTAGTCATAATCCAACTTTATCACTATTAATATGAAATAAAATTCATTGTCATGAACGCATTTCAGAAATAAATGTATCTCTGTCTGGTTACCAACACTGAATGTGCTGAATAACACTGCAATTATAAGCTTCACAAACGTTATATGTAATACTAAGTGATAGGCCAAAGATGACAATGACATATTAAAGAGAGAGAAGAGAAGAGCATGAGAAAGCCTTCTTAGAAAAACAGTATATGGATTAATGCATGATTGCACAAGTATATGACCTGCATGTTTCATATTGATCTATATGCATATTTATTGACCAATTATCTTCATTAACAGCATCATCATTACAGATAAATTACATGCTATACTTTTAATGAAAAAAGTCAACTGTGGGAATAAAAAGTCATTTGTTTCGATTTATAATTTTTTCCAAAAAAGCAACTATTATTAATTTATTTCTATTTTTACCTACATGGTAAAAATGTAAAATATATTGTTTTGACATTTTATCATTAGCAATAGCTGTCCTATTAAGAAAAAGTATGGTTATAATTGAGTAAAGAATATGACATACATAAAAAGACACATTTAATGTCAGCACATTTGATGTTTTGAATAGAAAATAGCTTAATAAAAATTAAATTGTCTTCTTAACTACTATGCAATGCACAATAATTGATAGCTAAAGAGCTAATCATTTAAATATAATTATATTTGATTATTGTAATTGCCCCCATATTTTCTGTTCTAGTAGAGCTCTAGTTCACAAAATTGTCATTTTCTTGTAATATAAAATGTTAATTGGAAATTTACAACAATTTATTCAAGCTGAGGTGCTAATTCTGTTTTGTTGAATCTAAAATAATGGCATGTCAATAAAGAGCTCATTTTTATGTTGGCCAAATCTATGTGCAATGTATTGGCCATTCATATATACTTTTTCTACTAATGAATTCCTTGGGCGAAAATAATTTTTTTCCCATAGTTCAAATAATTATTTGTCATAAAGTGCATAGTGCTTGGAATCATTTACAGCATCTCACTGTAGCAGATCCAGGATGGGATGAATGGGATCCAGAACAGAGATGAGTTAGCATTTCTCCTTCCCTCTAAAAAGAATCTGAAGGAGAAATTGATATGGATTCCACTGATTATTGACTAAGACTGGACTATTTCAGAATCAATGACGCCCTTATCAGTTGTAAAAGCAAAATGACATTGTCACATTAATTTTTTTTTTGTAAAAGTTTTATTTGGGTTTTCACAAAACATAATGAAAATAAAACATCTTTTTTTGAGAACAGCAT
>AZIM01004786.1:29057-40407 GCA_000516915.1 Ophiophagus hannah | reverse complement strand
CAGGCTACTTCTGCTGCCTGCTGGCTGCTTGCAATTTGGCAGTTCAAATCTCACCAGGCTCAAGGTTGATTCAGCCTTCCATTCTTCCGAAGTGGATAAAATGAGGACCCAGATTGTTGGGGGCAATATGCTGATCTGTAAACCACTTAGAGAGGACTGTAAAGCACTGTAAAGTGGTATATAAGTCTAAGTGCTATTCCTATCATAGAAGTATGGAATCATAGAATTTAGAAGGGGCCATTTAGATAATCAAGTTCAACCATCCATTCCCTGCAGAAATCCAAATGGCTTTTCTCCTCTCTAGCTGACTGTATCCAATGAAGGGTCCCCTCTCAATATAATGTTTCCCACTGTCAAACACAGTGTTACTCCCAAGGCCTTCAACCAAAGAAAGGTTATTCCTCCCAGTCCAGTCACTGATTTTTTAAAAGCCAGTTTTTTAACTTTAATGACTGAAGAAAACAAAAATACTTTAAAATGTATAAAAATACATTGAAATTATCATGCTACTTAGATGATCCAATATGGATCTACCTCTAGTTCTTGCTTGTAGCAAAGAAGCTTTCACTTATAAATAAACTCAAATTTTAAGAGATAACTAATAAAGTTAGTAGAACTTAGTTGGCTCTAAATCAATAAAGTTAAAAAGAAAATACAATTATCTTTTCTTTCCTCTTGACCAGTGACATTTAAATGCCACCCAGAAGTGGATTTTTCACTGTTGCAGGGGGTTGGGGAAGGAGAGTATCAATTTATCATAAGATCTGACAGCTTTTCATATAATGCGATTTGTTACAAATGGACTTCTGGTACAAGATGCCAAGAGGGCAGGAAAATATAAGTTTGCTTTCCTTCAACTGAACAGTTAACACAAGGTTCAGAATCAGAATCAGAATACACAAAGGAACAGTTTTTATTGTTTAATTGCATTACCTTACCTTTGTTTGACATCTGTTCCACAAATTCCACCTGTTTTCTTCCCCTTCATTAATCCTTACTTATCTTTCTTCTTTCAACTTTTGAATCTCCAGAAGGCTGTTTACAAAACTAATTTGCCACTAATTACAACATAGGCTTTTTTTCCTGAGTTTAATAGATGAAGCTAAGGGAAAATCAGCACTGAAAGAGCAAAACAGTCAACAATATTAATACAAGTCAATGGGATTTTTACACAGATCCATTGAGTTAGGTCAGAATTAGCTAAAAAACCAATACTGTATTCCCATAATGACATCAAACAGTTTATTTGAAACTAAGAGAAGATATTTTCCTTTGTATTGAGACAGCAATATTGATAGGTGACTTATTTTGCCACTGGTAACAACTTGACTTTACTCCATCTCTCAACCTAGAAATTTAGCACTCTGGTCATGTTGGTAAGGGAATCTGCTGCTAATTGCAGTGATGAAAAATGATGGACTGCTTATTATAAAATTAGAGTGTTAAGTCTGACCTTTCATAGTAACAACTTGACACTGGATGCTTGTATATAAACCACAGGACTTTGGTTGTGACTTTGAGATATAAATTTAATCCTTTCTCCCCAATACGTATGCTGGTGACTAGTTGTAAATAATGCTTTTCCATTTACTCCATTCACTCACTATGCTAGGAGTTTTGACTATGCTAGAAATTTCAGGAAAATACATGGTGTCATTTCATCATCATAACCTACAAGCGGTTTTTCAGCTAGAAATACAGGTAGTTCTTGACTTACAACAGTTCATTTAATGACTGTTCAAAGTTACAAACGTACTGAAAAAAGTGACTTATGACCGTTTTTCACAGTTATGACTGTTGTAGCATCTCCATAATCATGTGATCAAAATTCAGAAGCTTGGCAATTAGTTCATACTTAAGACCATTGCTGTGTCCCAAGGTCATGTGATCAATTTTTGCAACCTTCTGACAAGCAGATAACAATGTATGGTTTGATTGCTTATCAGAAGGGGAGCATTAATTTCATCATGGTGATTTCCGCATGTTCTCAGACATTTAAGGTTGGGAAATGCAAAGATGCAGATCAGTTTCAATGTGAAGCATTGGAAAGTGCAATTGATCTGCTTAGGAAATGCCCTGAATCTCTAAAATGCAATTTCACAATGCAATTCTATATTTGTCTTCATGGAAATAAATGTGTGCATATTCCTTAATCTGTATCATTTCCTCTTGACTTGTGGTATATGCCAATAGACTAAAAAATGACTGAGCAGAACTAATACATAAATATCAACACTTTAAAGTTCATATTAATGCATATTATGCATCTAAAACATTTTTAGAACATCCTTCATTGAGGCATGGTGTTACATCTCTGGCAATTTATCAAGATTTTTTTTAAAAAAACATACCAAAGTCAAATTAGGAGGAATTTGATTATAACTCCATAGACATTCAAACTAAATTTGGAGTTTATTTTGTAACCCTTAGGAAAAAAAAGAAGGGACCCACTTTTTTGTTCTGTTATCTGTCTGAAATTCTATAAAAATCTTTATATAAGCCTTCTATTTTACTTATATAAGCCTTCCAGAATCATCGTTAATTGGAAGACCATATAAATATTCTTAATAAATTATAAATAAGATTCTTTTATTTGATTTTCATTCAAAGACAGAAATGTGATTCAAAATGCATACAACATTGTCAGAAATGCTTTAAACCAGCTGGGTTGTTTCTTGATCTCACAGGCCTATGGTTCACAGCTGTAGTAAGATCCTAGAGAGGAACCCATTTAGTAGACAGAAAGCAGTTATGGTTCAGGAGAGCTCAAATAGTTTTTATTTACCTTATAACTTTAGCAGTTCACAAGCTTCAGGTATGAGGACTTCAGAAGCAAAGCTATGAAAGCAGTCTGGAGTAGTCCAAAGGACTCAGGCCAAAAAGAGTTGCATAGATTTGTTCATGAATCAGTCAGAAGATCCACACACAGGACAAGATGCTGGAAAGAGCCATAGAAACTGGAACACCATAGAAACATGGGTGTGGAGCAGGAGAATCCTTTTGGTCAAGAGGAGATGGTATGAAAATTGGTCTTATATAGGCATGACTTTAATTAAAGGAATTGCTGCCTTCCTTGAGGAGTCATGATCACCACTTCTGGTCTTCTTAAGTCTTAGCTACTCTTGAGTTGGACATCCTATTGGAATCTTCTTCCTCATTATCTGAGTCATCCTATGGTTCATTATATCTGGGATGTCCTTCATCACCTTTTGGCTTTCCAGGTTGACAATCCATGAAGTCTGCTTTTTCATCACCTGAATTAGAGTTAGAAGATGCCATAATACCCATGTGCCCTCTGAAACACCTTTGAAGCTACAGGGCTTATTCTGTGCTGTTCATCTATATTTCAGAGAACTGAGATTGTGAGGTAAGTGCGAATGACATGTAAGCAAGAGTTTGAAGCAGTAGTAATATTTTTGTCTGTGGAAGATTGTTTTTTTTCCTAATTTTTTATCCTGATAGTACAGTATATTCTGTTGAAAAGTGATCTTACTACCATAGTTTTGCAATGAAGAAATATGAGGAGCACGAACAAAAATCAGTAAACATCCAGAGATCAAAAGCCAGGAAGGGACCAAACACAAACAGAAGCCAAATGAAAATCAGGATAATAAATGAAGAAAAGAACTTGAGATTATCAGTGCAGAGATAGCCAGAATGTCAAAAACAAGAATATTGACTCTCTGAAATGCAACTGTGTCTTCGAGAACTATGTGCACTGATTCGTTAAAAATCCTTCAAATTCCACATCCAATTTGCATTTGATTTTAAGTAAATATATTTCAGGGTGTAGATTTTTGAGATGCTGGTGACTAATTTTGGAAAAGAAGGAAAGAAGCTTCAAATGCCATTTGCATATAGAAATCATCATTCATTAAAAAAAAGATAACATCAAAGCTTTCCACTGGTCAAGCATGTACCTCCTCCCTCTTTTCATATTTAGCCATCAGTTATTATTTTGGTAACTTTTGCACTTGCATTGTTTTTTTTTCACTGAACACACTTCCCTTTGATATTGGAAGGAAACCAGCACTGCTGGAAACTCTATGGCTGACCTGTCACTAGAGTTGTCATTACAGCTAGATGGTGTGGCCTGAATGTTTAATGCCTTATTATTCTATTTCATGTTGCTTATGAATCATTCTAAAACATTTTGAAAAACAAAAAAGAGCATGCATGGGTCATACAGATCATTTTTAATTTAATTGCTCTTGTTATAGCTGACTAGTCTTGGAGAAAGGAATGTTCTTTATCATTCTACTGTTGAGAAAGAAAATGTGTATAATTGAGTTCTGCCACTACCTTGTTTGGGGAGGCTCTAGTAATTAATTTGTCTTTGGAAGCATTAATTGCCTTAAGGCAACAGTCATACATTTAGATTCTTTACAATCCTTGGCATCCTGTTCATGCCACATAACATTAATATATTTCTACTCGTTATATGTCAAGATATTGTTGGGATGAGTTATGGCTGATGAGAATCCATCATTCTACCTTTTAACTGTAGGAGAATGGGAAAAAATAGAAAAAGCATCTGTGGCAGCCACAAGGTCTTCCCAAAATATAAATAAAATTACATTCTTATATGAACTTGGAAGCATTATTTCAATGTATAATACCTACCTTACTCTTCCAATTTATACACCTAGGTATCAGTTGATATTATGCATGGAAATGTAACTATTGTCTTGAGTCTCCAAATGAAGATTGGAGACAGGTAACTTTTGGATTTACTTTAATTAGGTAATTTAATTTAATTGATTTTCATACAGCATTTGGCTGGCATGCTGCCATCATGTGGGCGTTTTCCAAAATACCAGCCCCATATTTAGTATGCTACTTAATTTTGGCATCACAGAAACATTTTTGAGCCCCTCTTTTGGATACCCCTGGTATCCAAAAAGCTCATCCAAGAACATGTCCTTCTCTTCTCCTGCTCTTCATCTTATTCAGAACCTTCTGTCAGAATACTTCTTCACCGTTGCTTTGATTTGTTCTTTTGGGACTCTTTTGAATGTCACATACTCTTTCTCAGTCACAGCCCCCATTTCTTCCCTCACCTACCATCTTTCCTCTCATTTCTTCAGTGCTTTGGAAGGCCTGGAAAAGAGATTGAAAAGTTGGAGGAAGGAATGGAAGCTGTGACTGAGAAAGAGGGTGTAACATTCAAAAGAACCCAGAAAGAACAAACTGAAGCAACAGTGAAGAAGAATTCTGTCAGAAGGTTTTGAATATTTTCAGTCTCTTTTTTGGAAGGAAAAGTTTCAACTTCCTCCCATGTCAACTTTGACTATATTCTCCACTGAGCAACAACAGGACAGTAGTTAACAGTAGCAAATAATCATGGTAGCAAAATGTTAGTAATGACTACCATCCTGAAATAGAATTATTATTATTTTCTTCTGTTCATTTATATCCTATTCTAGGAGATTGCCAGGACAAGTCACTCTGGTTTTCTTCGCAAGGTTTACCTTAAAAAGCTAATCAGCCCCATCTTTCATCCTAGTGATAATTAGGTACATGCACAATTACACATCTGTCTATGCAAGAAGGCTACAGATCTGGTTATAGATATTTCAAAGTAGCTGGTATTTCTCTTCTAGATTACTTTCAGCTTTTGCATTAACTTGCACTGACTTTCTAAGATAAGATATGTTAGAAGAGGGAAAAAATAGATGTTTTTGTAATTATCCATTCATGATTTTGGTGAAGATAAGAAAGCATCTTGGGATGGGTAGGTAAACTTTCAGGCAAATGAATTATTGAGTTTAATCCTGATTTATTTAAACATTTGTGTTAACTAACATCAAAGGATATATGAGACAGAGAAACAACACATAGGTTTGAGTGATATGAGTTACTGTATATCACTTTGACTTCTAATGCTTTGCTTAGCTGCAATCTTTGCAGCATCTTAAATTTTAATTTTTTTAGTCAGGGATAAGTGCAGTGACTGGTTTCTGTTTTGTTTTAAACCATGGTTTAGTTATGCATTACAAGTATTTCTATATTGCTTACCATAATGAAGCAATTTATAAACTTTAAATATAAAAATAAAAAGGTAAAAAATCAAGTTCAACTGCAAATAAAAACTAAAATAGCCAAAATCTTAATGGTTGTGGAAATGCACATGGGCATCTATAGAAGGATATGCAAAAGAGGCAAATGACCAATTTGCTTCATGACATCATTGTGAAAATGATGTAAATGTATATAATCCATGTAATTTATATGGCAATGCAATGATAGATGCAATGTCACTTTTATGAAATTGTGCCTTCTACTGAATATGCATGACAGGGCAACATAAGCAGAAATTTTTAAAGATACTCTAAAACCCATCAGCCCTTGATATAGTAGACAGTGAAGTTCATTCCATAGGGCAGTTATCTCCATGAAGAAGGCTTGCCTCAATATATCACCTTCAAGCCACCTAGTAGCTGTGTTACAGACAACAAGGCTACTGAAAATAGTGTGTGTTTTAGGTTACTGAAACCCTGATTTTAGATAGCTTGATCTTGAACTATCTGAAACTTTGAGTACAAGACCAACATTATGAAGGTGGTTCCATAATTTACTTTTGAACTATGCATTTCCATTGCATCCGAAACAAAACTGAGGTAGAGGAAGTATTGGCTTGGGGAAAATTCCAGCTGAGATGGTAGCATCTTGAGGAAAAAAAACCTCATTGCCTGAAATTTCATTGTGGGAAAAGTTGAGCTAAATGAAATAATGATCCAATTCAACAGAAGATTGTTTGTTAGACTGTTTATTCTCCTTGAACTTTATTTGCTTCTTCATTACATCTCTAGACCATGCAACAATGACAATTCCCTGGGTTGTACATATCCATTCAAATATCTCATGAAACAGGAGCTTACCCATTGCATAGCATTCATGTCTCAAACCTTTAACCATTGAGTCATCATGCTCCCTGATTATAACAATTCTAACAGCAACAAACTAACAGCAAAACCATAAAAATTTACTCTACCTTGGAAAGGAAATAAATAACAATTTTCAGTTGGTGCCAGAAATATCCAAATGTGTGTGATAGATAAACTCCTCTGGGGAACCCATTCTTGATTAAAAAAAATACTTTCTCTTCTGACTGCTCATCTGGTCTCATTTGGTGGAGGTATCTGAAGAAGATGCTCTAATGCAGGTAATAGAATCCAGGTAAATGAAAATTGGAGGATATCCTACCCTCATATGGATAATCTAGTTCAAAACTATTTTCAAGTTTTGAAGTTAAAATCAACAAGCTGACTCTGCCAGTGTAGACTGGAAAACACTGGCATAATTTAACTGAATGTATCTGGAATCCAAGTTATGTAGGAACTCAGAATTAGCAGGGATTAATGAAGCCATCCTAGAGCGCATTTAGAAGAGGCTAGAAGCTATTAGAGGCTTTTGGGAGAACTTGCTAGATATTGTGAAAGCAGATAAGGTGAACCAACAAAAAGCTGAACGAATGGGGAATAACCAATAAGATGCTTAAACTATACAGGAATAGCTGTTTTTACGTGAGCCCTAAGAAGAACAACAGTTTATGATAGCCATGCTGGATTGAGGATGTTCTTTCTCCAAAATAAAAATTACTGTTCAATTATTACAGTTTGCAACAGAGTATAGGATACAAGAAGATACACATTTGATGGCTGGAGCCACTTTGATAATAATGCTTGTTTGCAAGTTTTGTCTTCTGTTCACTAAATACACCCTGTGACCACAGTATTCCATAAGAAACTGTAGCTTTCCTCTGGTGATGTGTCCTTATTTTGGAATTAGCAAAAACTTTCAGAATAGTCAGCAATCTTACTTTCCAATTTGAATACATTTTTCTGAACTGTTATGCAAACTACAAGGAGGAACAGAAGCAAGTCACTCCATGATTTAAAAGGGCCTGTGCCTGTCTTATCCTCTGTTGTGTACTGCAGCCATATTTTCTGTAAATGATCCTTTCTAGTACATATAAGAACAATATTAAATATTAAATAGAGTAACCTCTCTTGGAAAGACCCAAGCAAAATCGATATGTCAGTAGCATGAGAGTTTGCTATGATGTAAACTTGGTTTAATATTATAAGTAACAGATCTCTCCAAAATCTTCAGTGTACTCACACCTATTAATCAATGTTAACTTTTTTTTTGGCTGCAGAATTGTTCTGTCTCCCAGAAATTGCTATTCAGTTTCTGTTACTGGAAAATGATGGTACGCTTCTTCAAAAGATTCAGCTGGCAATATTTGCATTTAATCATTGTCATCATGGCTACTAAAAGTTAGCAAGAGTTTGCAGTCAAATTTTATTTGTGTTTCCACAAGCTGCTGCATCTGCTGTTCTAATTTTCATTTGAAGAAAAGGAAGAAAAATAACAGTGAGCTTATTAATATGATGAAAACATAGCAACGATGATATATCTTGATAGTATGGTAGTGTGTTGGCAAGTAGACGAAGGAGTGTTCCTTTTTTCCTTCATTGTGGAAAGTCTTCCTTGAGATCAAGCTATGGCTTCCTGTTCCTTTTGTTTGTAGAAATAGAAAAAAAAGCACACAAGAAAAATGATGTCTTCATTTTAATAAGGAGACCTTGTATTATTGACCTAATAAAATCTTCTTTTGAAAAAACTTGTGTATGCTTTTTAGAATACTTGAAATTTAAGTTTTCATTATATCAGCAAAATTATTCCTTGCTATGTTTTTGAAAAGCAAATTGCATACAGCAGACTAGGTAGAGAACTAGGATATCTTAAATCTTCAAAGGAAAAAAAACAATAGTTTTATTAAATGTGATTACTCCAAATGTAGTTCAGTGGATTATTTTCTATATTGTGCTTAAGACTGCATGCTTACACAAAAGAAAAACAGCTGAGTTTAGAAACAATTTAAAATGAAATATGACATGAATATGAATTCCAGTTTGTAAATTTAGCTTTGTAGCTGAAATGCTTTGGTTCTCCTGTGAAATTAGCTTTTTTAGCTATAAATATTTTTACCTTCCCTTATAAAAGATACTTGTAATCTATGGCTTAGAAAGCACTGATGGAATGTCAATTTTAAGAAAAGAAATGGGGTAAGGGAAAAGTGAGGGAGAATGCAGGAGATAAAATTTTTGAAGTCAACCTGGGATAAGAATTGAATTTTCCAAAATCACTTAAGAATAGAAAGTTCTAAATACCTTGAAGTTATAAAACCAAAAGAAAGCCTTATAACTTCAATTGCTGTTTGTAAAGCAAATCAAGGTGTTTACCATAACTAAAATCAATTTATTGCCTTTTGGATTCCTTAAATGTAGTTGAAGAGCTTATTGGAGCAAAAGTTGAACAGATTAAAAAAAAAAGGAAGTTTTGCAGAGATGAATTTTTAACCCAGCAAATAAGAGGTACATCTATTTATATTTATCATGCTCTGGCTTTGATGGAGAAAAACTAAATCCAATACATGACGGTTATTTCTAGCTGCAGTTGCCATTGACTTTGTTAATTCTGATTATTTTTTCCTTTCCTCTACTATAAATGAGAGGCGAGAAAATTATTTCCCACCATTCTTATGGTAGCCTCTACAGAAAGGAAGAAACTCACATGTCAGAAACTTAGGCATAAGGGATGTTTTTGGCATCATAATTTTCCTGACATTATCCAATCTTCTGACTTGAAAATCAGAGGGTTACAAGGACCAGGACTAGTTTTCCAAATGTTTGAAGAGTTCTGTACCTAATATAGGGACAGGCAACCTGACATCCTCCAGCAGTTGGACTCCATCAGTCCTAAACACACAACCCAAGGAATTATGAGAACCATCTTCCAAAACATCTGGAAGTCACCAAGTTACCTATCCTCCTTTCTGATGCAAACACTTCCTGCCAGAGAACTGCTGATACATGAAAATGCCCATTTGACTGCCAAGTCATGGTGAGGAGCTAATCCATAAGGTGCCCTTTAAATTGACCATGCTGGGGTCTCAGTAAAAATAAATCCATTTCGGAAGCTTTCCCATGTGGCACTTTTCATAATTTTTTTTGTTTAGCCTTTAAGGGATTACAGGGTTGTAAAACAGGAATGGATTTTTTAGTGTGGGTTTGGCATGATTTTTGTCAATCATCTTGAATTCATTTAAATTGCTAGAGAACACTTCTTGAGGCTTCCATTAATCTATGGAACAGATTATTGATCCCTTCATTCCACTTTAGTGAGACTGTTGCATCAAAACTACTGAATTCTGCACATTTGGTTCAGAGATCCTATAACAACCCTAATTCAATACATCTCAAAAGCCCCTGACTGGGAAAGTTGCTTTATATGAAAGGCCCGGGAAGTGTCATTTGTTCACTCATGGCAGTTTTCCTTTCTCATAATCAAAATTAACTGAGACCTGAAGAAGGTTCCATATGTTCTGAGATTATGAAGGAGCTTAACAAGAACAAATAAACTGGTGCTGAAACTTGGCAAGATAGAGATACTGTTGATCTGAAAATCTATATCCCTACTTCAGTAATCACTTCCAGATTCTCTTTGAGTAGAGTAGGGTCGGATTTTACTGAAAAATCATGTTTTTGAGTTTGCTAGGAATTTCCTCAGCTATGCTTTAGATTTCCTGGTGATAACTAGTTCACAACATGCCTTTCACCATCTGCATGTGTATAGGCAGGCTACAGAGACAGAACTTACCTTTTAAAACATATCTTTATAGTAGCCATATGCAGTTATTTGGACCTGGGGTTGTGCTCAGAAGATAACTCATGTTTATTTCAAAAATATGTTTAGCTTATTGTGTGGAACAAGCTGAATGGAACATATCGACTCATTTCATTGTATTTACAAGTACAATTTCTTGAGAGCTTCAGGGTTCTTTTAAGGAATTATCTACTACTTGATCAGCTGGCTTTAACACTTGAATCATTTTAAATGACACTGAAACTGCCATAATTGCTAAATCTGCAAATGTGTAATAATGTATCTTAGATATGCAAATCTGATATGAAAGCATTATATATGGGTCTTAGATTTAGCTCAGTGTAGGTAGTCTTCATTTAACAAACGCTTACTGACCATTCAAATGTCTGATGGCATTGAATTAGTGCTCTTAATGATCGGTCCTTGTAGTTGTGGGCATCTCAGCACTTTGCAGTCATGTGATTACAATTTAGGTACTTGGCATGTTGCAGTGTCCCCATGGACCTACAGTATGGTTGCCATTTGTGACCTTCAGTGCTGGCTTTTGACATGCAAAGTCAATGGGGAAGCCAGCAGGAAGTGGCAAATGGTGATCATGTGATGTCACACTTAAAAATGGTGCAGGATTTCCTTAATGATGGCAATCAGAAGGGCCAGAACAGTAACATGACCATTG
>AZIM01004786.1:11866-23164 GCA_000516915.1 Ophiophagus hannah | reverse complement strand
TATCTATCTATCTATCTATCTATCTGCTAGCCCTTCAGATACAGAGGAAGCATTAGGAATCTAGCTTGACTGCATTTCCCCTGGAAATGGGAGCTAGGCTTAAGTTAACTGGCTCAGCTTCCCAAGACCTGCACAACCCTTTATAATCTTGGGTTAGGGTTAGGGTTAGGGTAGGATACAGCTTAATATAACATATAGAGATTTAAAAAAATTAATTGAAAATTGTACTAATAATAGTAAAAGACAAGGCAAATTAAACTGAGAAAAAGACTAATGAAAGAGAAAAGAAAGTGCAAAAATAAAGAATAAAGAAAAAATATTTTAAAAAAAGACTGTCAATCTTCCTCACAATTAGAAAGAACTCAGTAATCCTCTAACCTTGTACGTAAGGTTATGTAGAAATATCTCTTCTTCCTGTAACTCATCCCATATTTATCACAAATCCATCAATTATTAACATTTGTGTCCTAGTAGTATCAGCAAAAAAAGCTCATAAAGGACTTTCCAGAACTTTATAGAAATATATCTTGTTTTAATCTTGGTCAAACAAACCAAGTTTGACCTCCTTCCTGTTGCTTTTAACAATCTTGGTCTTTAATTCATTCAGAGGTTGTTGTAGGATTTGATCTCTCCTCAAATGTTCTTTTTTCCATCTCAAATGTTTCTCTGAGTCTTTAGCAAACCTCTTTTTGTGAATCCAGTAAGGAGTCATTATCTAGGTCATTCTTTTGGCTTATCATTTGTATTTCATCTTCAGTTGTCATCTCTGTTTCATAATTAACATTTAAAAATATTTTATAGTATTTCAATTACTTTATATTCTAATATTTCTACATCAGGTGAAGTTTCTTTCAGTTCTTTATCCTGTAGACTTCCAAGGCATTCTCTTTCACATCTGTTATTTATTCCATAATATCTTTTGGAAATTATCTGTAGAAGCAGACATCATTATTGACATTATAGCTGCTATTTTCTGATTCCATTTGTCAAAGACCTCCTGCAATATTTCACATATCACATATTCTATTGTTTTGTTTCGATGCTGATCAACAACAAAAAGAAAGCCTTTCTCTTTTTTGTTTCCTTTTTATCATTTCTGCCTGGATCTTCAGTTCTTCTACTATCCAATCATAAAATCTTTAATTTCTTATCATTTGAAATATACTAAATTTCCTATGAAAGTGCTATTTATTTATATAATTATTTCCAGAATCTTATAGCAAAAATCATAATTTTCCATATTTGTCTGACTTCTTAATTTATTTTTAACTTTCTTAAGTTAAAATCTTATTTAGCTTTTTGCTGCTTATTTCAAATTGTTTATGTTCTTAAGTTTATAATTTTTTTTTTTATTCTGGGATGAAATCAAATTTACCAGATGACTTTGCAAATTTGTCATTTTGAAGATCTCTATTATCTGTATTAACATAATTAAATAGCTAATTTCTGAAAGCGATAGGAAAGTGAGGTTAACAAATCCTGTGACCTTAAAAGGGCTCTACTATGGTTTAGTGCTTTTTTTGTCTCCTGATACTCAAATCTACAGTAAATCATTGTCTTGCAGTCTCCTTGCAAGGAGCAGCCATCTAGAACTCAAGTGGGCAATCCCCCATCCTCTTCATTTCCACAAAGGTTCTGTGGGACTGGTCTACTTGATAGTCTTTTGGTTGTGGCTGCGACATTGTTTCTGTTCGTTTGGAGAAGTGTTAGCTTGACATTTCTCACCTAGAACTCTCCACACATACATTCTCTTTAATTCAAATGCTTGTCATCAATCTATTAAAGGCCCTCAATCAGGGATCAGGACTCTTTCGGTGGCCAAGAGCCTCACTTTGTTCCTTATTAAGTGGTGGTAACAGGATCAAAAAAGGCAGGGTGTTTAGTCCTTTTATTTCATTGTTACTTAGGTTTACATATAATGAATAGGCTAGTGCTGTGATGGCGAAGCTATGGCACATGTGCCACAGGTGGCACACAGAGCCATTTGTGCCGGCACACGATCAGCAGGCAAACTTACCTCACTACACATGTGCGTGCCTCCTAGCTGATTTTCGGCTGGTTTGAGGCCTTTTTGGCCTCCTAAGCTTGAGGAAAGCCTCTGCAGCCTGAAAAATAGGCCTGTTTCATCACTTCCTATATTTCTGGAAATACTGGAAGTGANGATGAAACGGGCCTATTTTTCAGGCTGCAGAGGCTTTCCTCAAGCCTGAAAGGCCAAAAAAGGCCTCAAATAGGCTGAAAATCAGCTGGGAGGTGCAGTGCAGGTAAGGGGGTGGGATCACATGTGCATGCTCAGGGGGTGTGGGGGGCCCCCAGCACGCATTGCCTTCTGGGTGCTGGCATGCGAGTGCGTGTGTGCAAGTGCACGCACAATTTTTGGCATAGGAGTCTAAAAAGGTTAGCCACCACCGGGCTAGTGTATGGAGGGGGGGGGGCTGAAGAAAAGTTGGGGTTGCAAGTAACCCATCAATTTTGGGTCCCCCATCCCCATCCTTTATGCAGGTTAATAAAACCAATCTCTTTTCTTTTTAATATGAGAGGCAACACCTATGGCATAGCCAGTATAGAAAACTGCCAAGAACTTATCCAACCTTTACAACACCTTTTTAATGCCTGCCATTAAATATACCAGCCATTGTGAAAACAGTGAGTCCAATTATTGAGACTTATTATGTGCTGACTGAGATTTGTTCTCATTTATGGTAAGATGGGAATTGCTAGAGTACAATTTTCATTGGTTGGGGCTTATCCAAAATATCGGCTAAATCAGAGTTGAAACTTAAATTTTTTTTCCTACTGGCTCTGTGGGCGTGACTGTGGCCATGGTTTGGTATACTTGGTATAATAGTAATAGCAACCAGGGGTGATTTTTTACCAATTCAAATCATCCCTATCACCTCTCCTGAGGTGGGGCAAGATGGTTGAATTTCACCCCTAGGCTAAACTGATCTATACCTGCAGTTTACACAGGTAAGTTGTTGCTTGCATGATGGTGATGGTGATAGTAGTGGCAATGATGATGTCATTTTAATTTTCATTGAATTCTTTGCTATGTCTGCTGGACTTTTAATTAAAGTTGCTGAACTGCAATTTTGCTCTTCATATCCATCCTCCAATAATATTTCCTGGTTCTGATTTAGGCACAGAAAAAAAAGAGTTACATCTTTTTCCCTGGGTGTGAGTCTCCTAAAACAGGGGTCCCCAGCCCCCTGACCATGGCCACGGCATGCCAGGAAACAGGCCATGGAAACAAGCAAAGCCCCATCCGCAGGATGCAGGCAGCACATGAAATCACGGTCCTTCTGGTGCACAGAAAAACCTCTATCCAGGGAACTGGTTCCTGATACCAAAAGGTTCTAAGAGACTGCAAATAAGGACAGACAAGTACTAGGAAGCTTGAGAATTCTACAAAATTTCTAGACAGCTATACTAACAGGCCAGCAGAAAATTGGCAGTTTTCATGATATAAAAGTCAGCCTATTTCTATTCTATTTGCTTCTCCCTTTTTTTCTCATCCAAAAGCAAAATCATCATCATCATTTCATAATCATGATGTGCTATCCTCAATTCCACTTTTCATCTGTACTTCAAGATATGTTTGCTTGTTCTTGCTTATTGATCTTTAAAAATATTTCTTCTTTCCATAAAATCATAGTCTATAACAACTTATCATAAGGTTAACAAACATGGCCTTGTATCAACCTTAACAATTCAACCAAGAGTTTTTTCTTGATTGAAACATCACACTTTTAACATTATGGTCTGTTACTTCAAATATTCCAAGCAATTCATTTCCAGGGAACAAAATAAAGACAACTGCAATTTAGGGGTTCTCTGGTTATGCAGAGGTTTCAGTAACAGTACAAATAAAAACAATCCCAGGAATGTAGAAATGGGTTTCTATCTCCTGGCATTTTAGCTATGCATAATAATACATACAATTTATCTTATTCAGGTTTATAAACCCCCATTATTAATACATTACGTTTCCAGCACAATATTAATGTTTTCTCTTCAGGTGTAATTGCAAATGCAGTTTTTTCCACTGATTTTCATTTTTTATTGATCATCTTTGCTTCCCTCCATGAATTCAGTCATACCACCAAAAATCCTTAATTATAACTGCTCAGTTTTCAATGCTGTCCCAGTTCAATGGCTTGCTGGGAAAGCTTTGTTTTGTTGTTTTGCTAATAGATAAATGGCCAAGTTTGAGGACAATGGGGTTGGGGAGAAAAGCTGCTAGAAAATTCTTTTCAGTTATTGAAGGGAATTTGGGTGAGGGGTGAGGCAAAGACTTATTTATTAATTAATAATCATGGATGCACAAGAACAAGGGGAGCCTTAAAGGCCACTATTCTTTCTAAGTTCCAGATTTTAAAATATGGATATATCCCTGATAGCAGTAAATATCATACACAGCTCTAAAAATGTTAAAAGGAATCCAGATTTGGGAAAGATTAGAATTTGTCCAAATTTCAACTATACTTTGTAATTAGGAGGTTTTGATACCTGCAATTGTTCATGGATATATGTCAGTAAATGAGCCAATTTGGAATGGTGGTTAAGGCACCAATCTAGAAACTGAGAGGCTGTGAGCATTACTCCTGCCTTAGGTTCAAAACCAGCTAGGTGACTTTGGGCCAGTCACTCTTTCTCAGTCCTAGGAAGCAGGCAAAGGCAAACCGCTTCTTAAAAGCTTGCCAAGAAACCACAGAGAGTTAGTCTAGTTAGATTCTGAGTATTGGACACAATTGAATGGAAGAACAAAAATATTTCAGTTCTTATAACAGTGAAAAACATGTGCTCTTGCAGACTAATTCTAAACATTAGTGGTTGGGAGGAATCCTAATTCACTAATCTTCCTGATATCAAACCCATCCTATCAGAACCATTAACATCTGGAATGCTGCTAGTTGGTAGCTCTCTGTAATTGTTTGCTTCCATCCAGGAATTATCTGGATTTTGGCAACCTAGTTAGGGACTTCCGTATAATCTTATCTCTTCGCTAGCAAGTAAAGTATGTTAACTGGAAAAGACAATAACATGCTTACATGTTTAATTCAGAAACAACATTGTGGGATTGTTTGAGTGAGAGATTTTTTTTAGAAAATGGAAATAAATCTTTCCCCTTACATTTTATGCAGTTGCATTCCAGTTTCAAAATACAGTGAATTCTCTCCTTCTAAAGAGTAAACATGATCTATCCATTTCTGTCCTGGGTTGTTCACAATCCAATACAGTCTGTTTATTTTTCTACTCTTTTCTTTTTCTATCTAATGTGTTTGGCCTTCTTGGCCAAGATATCAGGCAATTGGACTTAGTCTGGAGGAAAACAAGCTCCATGCCACACTCTGTTAAATGCAGGGCAAAGATTTGACATGTTATCAGCATGAGTACTGACAACGTGCAATGCTTGTAGCTGTATGTGCTCCAAATTGCAAAACTGGATGCTGTATACTATACCAAGGTTTAAACTAAGCAGTTTCTGTGGGTGAAGTAACTACCTCTGGAAAATTGAATGCTTAAAATACATCTGGATGCTTAAAATACTACATATATTTGGACATGTACATACATACATGTGGTGGCTGTACAGAAGGATCTTGAAGTAGCAGTGCTTAACCTTCTGGAAGATGCAGCAAATAATGCTTTGAGAAAAGATACTTCACTTGTGCAGTGCAGTCTTGCAAATGCTTTACACAGACCTATTAAATAAGTGTATTCCATATCTGTCAAACTTTTGTAGATGATAGCCAAAGACACTGGGAAGTATAGTGATGGTACCTCTGTTAAATTTCATTCACTTTGTAGCTGTTTTTTTGTGTTTCACACTGAAAAGTAATATACATGGCTATATCTATTTGTACTGAATTTTTGTATAGCAGTTAAAGCATTTTGTGCTGTTGTCACCCCTTAAAGACAGCCATGGCAAAACTATTTGGCAATGTATTCAGTGATGTCTCTGAGGAATAGAATGGAAAGTCATGCGATGAGCAACAAATTAGGAGAGAATTAATCTTGTACAGTGTTTTATAACTTATGACAATTTGGAAGCATTATAGGAAAGCAACTATAGGGTGAAAGTTGCTAAGTCTCACAAAATGTGATTCCTTGTTGAACTTAATGTCACACTTCAACGATGTGTTATCTGCATAAATAATGAATTTTCACAAGAGAGAGAGGTGGGAGGGAGAGAAAGGTAGAATAGAGTAGAATAGAGTACAGTTATGTCTTGAGTATCTCCCTGTGGGTTTATCGTTTTCCAATAAAGAGTAAAGCAAATGCACTTAGCAATAGCACTTAGACTTATATACCACTTCACATTGCTTTACACCCCACTCTAAGTGGTTTACAGAGTCAGTTATTATTATCCCCAACAATCTGGGTCCTCATTTTACTGACCTTGGAAAGATGGAAGGTTGAGTCAACCTTGAGCCTGGTGAGATTCGATCTGCCAAATTTCAGGCAGCTGGCAATAAGAAGAAGTAGAGTGCAGTACAGCACTCTAACCATTGCACCACTGCACTCCTAAAGAAGCAGCACATGAAGCTAATATCCAATTTGTAACAAATAATTAAGGAGGTAATCTATCTATAATTTTTTTTTCCTGAGTGTAAGTCCCATTCTACTTAGTTACAGAATACATCCCCCAGTTTATGGATAAACATCAAGAAGAAACATCCATCTATATATTATATCATTAAACAGCCTTCATTCTATGAAATAACATTGCACCTACTAGATTTGTAGCTATTTTATAATAGGATAAATCAAAGAATTGGACATAAAGAATGACATCACTGGATCATAACCATGATTCCATGGGCTGGAAGGAAAATATTTCAGAGTTACAAACTGTGATTGCAAGAAAAAAGATCAGTGAAGGGCTGATGGTAATGAACAGCAGCATAACAATATAAAATGGAACATTTATAGCTACTGTCATTAACTTCTCATCCTACATCAATCATTCTGGTTTCCTTGGATAAAGGTTAAGGTGGTGTCTTTCTCCATTCCAATTCTATCTTTACATGCTGATTGACTGGATTGCAATCCTATGTCTCAATTGAGGGTATCAGAATGGCTTTGTGACCTAGAAAACTCTGGGCTCCAATATAAAAGAATGGACCTAGGGTTGTTCTTGCAGCCCCTTCATTTCTGTTCCATGACTAGCTATTTTCCTCTGCTTAATACTGTGCCTACCTCTTGTGTCTTTATTTCCAGATCACAACTGACAGGATTTTTAGCACAGTTCGACAGCAATTGCAGCAACAGAAGTCTATTGCAAGTAAGTCATGCACAATTAAGTGCATAAATCAGAAAAAGGAGTGTTAGCTATTAGTCACTGCCTTGAGTTATTTATAGAAATAATAAAAGTGGAATAAAAATAAAATAAACAAATAAATAAAGTTCACATAGGAATGAATAGGACGTGAACTGACACTATTGAACTAGGAAAGAGATCTTAGGCTTAGGGTTAAGTGCAGATGTTGAGCTACAGCTTCAGTGAAGAAAGGGAAATTCCATTACTAGCTCTTTGGTTGAGGAGGCAAAAATAAAGCTACCAGTGCTGTAATGTTTCATATGACTGCTGTCTGGAGTAGTTTACAGAACTGTAATCACTCTTCCTCAGTTCTTTGTTCCTGGTTGGTTTTCCCAATGTATGTATGGTAATATGCATTTATTAAATTTATCACACCAAATAATGAAAAGTATCAAGGTCACTGTAAATAGGCAATTTATAACTCCAAACAAATATGTTATATTCGTTTGGGTTTTTAATATATATTAAAATATTTAATATATAATATTGCCCTTTAAAATACTTTTGTCATGCCCCTGGTGGACACTGACTCTGAGGGAGAGGAGGAACAGCTGACAGGGAGTGGAAGAGTTGTGGAAGAGGCTGGGGAAGGGCAGAGGCCAGCAGGGCAGTCAGAGGAGGACCCAGGCCCATCCCCTCTCCATCCTAGGGCATGCAAAAGGAGAGGATAAGGGAGAGACGTGGTCTACGGGGGAGGAGAGGGCCTTGCTCCTCTTCATGGGCTGCAGTGGTGACAACTGGATAAGAGGACAGACATGTGTACGGGCCAGTGCTGGAAACAAAGTGTGGAAATATCTCTAGTTTATTGTTCCTCTCTGAGTTTGGCATCCTTCCCAGTGTGTGTTCTGATATCTGTGGATGTCATCAAGCCCTTATCTTGCCTGGTTTGTNAAAGGGGCTTCACCTGTTTTTTGTGACTGTGTTTATTTTGTATCCCACCCTGGGACATCACAGCTTTGCTGTTGAAATGTTTTAACTACCAATCCCATATTTTAAAAATAAAACTTAAATATTAAATTTTATATGGAAATAAAATAGAGAGCTGATTGCCCTATTAATGCAAATTTCACAATTTGTGTGTATTAGAACACATATTTGAATAAGAACGAATTCCTTTAAAAAGTCATATTTACCAAGTGGAAGATTGACAACCACTGTTTCCAAAATCCATTGATCTATCTTTCTATTTTAGTTGTACAAAGGTTTTATAGTCAAGCTTGGGAAAATAAGTGTTTATCTTCTGAAGAAATTACATTATTAGAACTGCTCAATGAAGTTTGGGGGGGACACAAAATTTTATATAAAGAATGCCAACATGTAGAAGACCTTTCCAATGGTGAAGTACAGTGCTTTTCAACTAAGCACCAGTATTTTGGATGGTGCTTTAAGAGCCAACTGATACATTTTCATTGTAATCAGCCCTGGTTTAATGACCTAAAAGCAGCAAGAATACTTGTTCTTCCAAGTGGAAAATTCAGAAGCAGCTCCCATGGAAAACATATAAGTTTCACTTGATCTATGTTTATGACTGTTTATTGTTAATTCCTGACCTTGTTTATTGTTCTTTATTGTTCATGCCTACATTTATGGTTCATTCCTGCAGACATCATTGAGTAATTGCTAATCCTTTATAGCAGTAAGGCCTTTAGGTAGAATTGTCAGATAATTTGCAATTAAGGTATTATGCTAAGATGTGCTAGCAGGTAAATCCTTAAATCTGTTTTTTGTTCTAGGATTAGTACTACCTATTCTGTGGTATGATACAGAATGTACAGTGTCCTCAGACTTTTATAGACCTTGAGGTTTATCAGGGCATATATCCACTTCCAAGCTGCCTCACTGCATGTACAGGGCATCAGCAGGACCATATGTTGTCCCCTATTTGCTACAGTACCAATCCACTGTGAATGTGTCATGGGCTGTGAGACTAACCTTGGGAGACACGAGGAAGAGCTGCAACAATAGTCTGATAAGAGAAATCTAAATCAGAAGGAAAAATGGAGGTGGAACATGTATCTCAAAAGAGACTTCTCCTAATTCTTTGGAAACTAAAGTCAGTGGAGGGGAGAAACACTTTCAGACTTGCAAGATTTGGATATTGTAATCTTACAATAAAGGTAGTATTAGTACTCATGTTTTTGGTTTCCTGTCTGGGTTACTTGGAAGTCTGAATGTGACTTCTGCTCTTGTTTTCCTCTTCTATATTTAAAATAATTTTCTAACTTATGGTGCCTTAAGCATCATTGTCTAGTTTGCCTGCTGTGTGGGTTACTTTCTTCTAGTGCAGCCCTTTTCTGTGATTATCTAATGTTTGTAGTAGTAGGAACACCCCATCTCCTGGATCAATGGTTGCACCCTGCACATACATAAGAAAAACCCATCTTTTGCAGTTTCATGGAGTTGATCTCTCGATCTCTATTGCAAGTACTATTACAAGAGTATTCCAGTAGTTTGTTGGAGTTGCAACATTTTTAAAAAAATCCATTTACTGGTGTAGCACTGAAACATGGGATTTCCTTTTTTTCCTGTTTTATCCAGGGCTAGGTCCATTGCAGTACTTATCCATTTGGGCTGGAATTGGGATGATGCTCTCCTACTTATGAAATGGTGAACTAGTTAAAAAATAAAAAGTTAAATGCATAGCTCGAGGAAAGAAACATAATAATTAAAAAGAGTTTTGCTCAATTTTGAATTGGTAACCGTCCTAACTTAAGACAAATGTTATAATCTCTATACTATTGGGACACAATCGCAATGGCAGTTGCAATTAAAGTTAGGAGTTAAACCAGGGACAATGCAAAACAAGCTTTTATTTTTCAAGTTCGTTGCTATGCCTAGGTGCACACACATTTTTATGCCTTAACTTTGCAAATAATATTTTTTTTTAAAAAAGAAATGTAGTAGTACTTTTCAAAAAATACAATTGTCCTTTAAGACTCACTGACAGTAGGGAAAATGTTTGACAATTGCTTTCTTGGCATGGAAAAGTGAAAATAATGGCAGCACAGGAATTGTCCAATGGAGGTGGAGGTGAGGGTCAGGAGTGGATGTTAGTCAGCAATATGGACTGCAGATGTGGCCAGCAGCTATCAAACTATCCCAATTCTAATAAAATCTTCCTAAGCTATCTAAGCTGCTAGAATTGCTGTGGAACAGTAGCAACTAAAGGTGCAACACAGAGGTGATTTGAAGGCATAGTTATAGCTTTTGTTGAAATCAGTCTGCAAACTCATTATAGGACAGCATAAATGGAGTCCTGTAATTGTAAGCAGCTTTTATAAATGTGTCACCAATGGATGGGAAAATGTATTTTAAATGAAGGTGGTGTTGTGTTTGTGAAGGGATGATTGGTATATTTGTAGAGATATTCTTGGCTCACCCTGCCTTTACTCCTGGGAACCTATTACAGTCACCAACCAGCATAATAAATGAAAAGAAACCTAATGAAGATCTGCTTAGATCTAATGTTAGGAATGTTGAAGGCAATGGAAAATTGCCACTGCAGTGAGCACAGAAAAGATCAGGAGTGCAAAAGTTTAACAGAATGTCTGTTTAGATCTGTGCCAGAAGGGTGTGTGTGTGTGTGTGGTGTCAAATAATGAAAAGTCCATAAGGAAGCAAAGGCACCTTATATCACTCTTACAAAGTTCTAGAAAAGTATTTGAGTACTTTGTTCATATGAATTGTGGTCCATCAAAATGGTTTCTCAATCTACAACTTTAAGTTGTGTGGATTTCAATTCCCAGAATTTCCCAGTCAGCCAGTGGTGGGATTCACATTTTTTTTTACTACTGGTTCTGTGGNTAGGAGTTAAACCAGGGACAATGCAAAACAGGTGGGCGTGGCAGGGGAAGGATACTGTGAAATTTCCATTCCCTCCCCACTCCTGGGGGAAGGATACTGTAAAAGTTCCATTCCCTCCCCACTCCCGGGGAAAGATTACTGCAAATTCCCATTCCCTCCCCACCCCACTA
>AZIM01004783.1:37206-50242 GCA_000516915.1 Ophiophagus hannah | reverse complement strand
CATGAGGGACCCCACAAGTGAGAGCCCTTGGAGTCAACCTCTGCCCCCCCCGCCAACACCGATAATTAAGCATTTCTGAGGAATAATAACCCAAATTCTATTTTACATACATGTCATGTAATTACACTTTTTGTAATTTTCCCATTCTACACAGTGGTGGGATTCAAAAAATTTTACTACCGTGGGCGTGGCTTGGTGGGCTTGGCTTGGTGGGCATGGCAGGAGAAGGATANGTATTTGTTGGTTCTCTGAACTACTCAAAAATTCTGCTACCGGTTCTCCAGAACTGAGCAGAACCTGCTGAATACCACCTCTGATTCTACAATATAATAGTGTTGAGTTTTAAGCAGAGACAGAACCTGTCATTGAAGCCCAGGTTCACTCTCAGACAATATCTTTTTTAAAAGTGTTGCTGTGAGAACAAAATAGGAGTACATAAACAAGAAAGATATTTATAGATTTTGGCACTTTGAATTTATTGGAGGAAAGAAGGAAATAGTAGATTAGATGGACAGGCAGACAGATGCCCAAAGTGGATACAGTGACTCCCTTGGAAGCAAATCCCATAAGAGACCCTGCATTTTACAAAAAGGCATTTCCTAATTGAAAACTAGGTCGCTCAATTCACTTTTAATGTCTATAGTCAAGCTATAGAAAGTAAAAATTGTTGAGATGATATATTAGGTACTATTTTGTCAGAGTGCTCACAGTGTGACTAGGTGAGACAACACAGGAGCAAATACAGCACACAGTTTTGTATTTACATACAGTGGTTTTATCCCTACAAAGCATATCTACATACAATGATACAGGCCTTGAAGAAACAGCAATCAGTAATCAGCTACATCACGGAAGGACACATGGAGAGAGAGATATGCCCTCACAGGGTCATTTCTGTAATACAGCCTCTTAAAGTGGTAGCAGTCAAATAACCCTGCTAACTCATCACTACCATTGCATCATCCTTACAGCATTACAGTATTACAGCATTACACCCCTTTCCTAAGAGGTCTGTAGGGGGCGTGCATAAGTGCACCAACATGCCTACCGTCCCTGTCCTATTGTTTCTTTTATTTTTCTTATATTTATCCATGTATTCATAACTATGTTTATACTTACACCTATTATCTTGTAAGCAATTGACAAATCAAATCAAATAAACATAAATAAGCAGACATTTCAAGTTCCTGCAGATCTTTTTGCCCAGCAGGGTCTCTACAGGGCTTGGGCCTCTTCCCCATCACCCCTCACTTATAGCACACTTGCCTTTTGAAGATCTCTGGAGGCTTTCACAATGCTGTGCAGTCTAGACCTGAAAACACGGTTGTTCCAACTTGCTGACCTGGACTGATGGGGGGGGGGATGAGGATTTTAATTGGATTGTTTTTATTGTTTTTAATTTGATTATTGGGTTTCCCTTCTAGCTTAATTTTCTTTTAATTGTATTTGTATTGTTTTTATGCTTGTACGCCGCCCGAGTCCTTCGGGAGATGGGGCGGCTTAGAAATCCAATAAATCCTAATCCTAGATGGCCATGTAGTTGATTCCAGAAGCTTGGAAAATGGCAGCAGCTTCTGGAATTGTATCATGCAGCTGCCTGACAAACATATCCATTTTGCTTCCCTAAAGCAGTGTGCAGAGTATTCAGAAAGCTCCAGGGCTTTCTACAATGCTGTACATACCACTTAAGGGAAATTAAATGAAATGGTTCATCCCTGGGCCATGTGCAATCCTGTAAAAGGAGCTCCTATTTTGGCACCACTGCAAGATACTATGAGCATGCTGAAAATGATCATTGCTTCCAGGAGGCCACTACATGGCCAAAGGACAAATCACTCCATTCTGCTTCCCTAACACTGTTTATACAGTGCTGCACAAAGGCCCAGAGCTTTCTACAGTGCTGCACAGACTGCATTAAGGAAGCAAAGCAGTGCAATTAACCCTGGGCTGCATAGCAGTTATATGCACCAAAATGGGCTGCCATTTTGGTGCAAATGCACAGAATTGTGGGAATGCTAAAAATGACAACCGCTTTGGGGAAACAGCCACATGCCCCAGCAATACATGGCCTGCCCCCTTTCCTCAACAAGAGGTCTGGAGATCTTCAAAAGGTAAATGAGCAATGGGTGACAGGCAATTACTTCAACACTGGGTAGTAATTAGCTTTTTTTGGGGGGGGGGGAAATCTTCACTAAGTGACCAGTCATTAATTGAGGGCTACCTATAAACTATGCAAGTATGAAAAAAAATAATGTTATAAATGTCCAATTCCAAACAAGTACAATAATAAAATTGGCCTAAAGAAAATTAAATTAAATTGATATAACAATAACATCAGGAAATACAGAGTATATTGCTATGCTGTATTCTTTTTTTAAAAATAGGAATGCATGATCCTGTCTCTGCAGATAATTGTGATCACCATTATGCCTTCCAAGTTTGTTGAGCTGTCCCTGGTCCTGGCCTCCTTGCCCTCCCTATAAATGCTTTTTAACTTAAAGAAAAGTGTAGTGATAAAAACAGGCTATTAAGATGAGGGACCAGAACTGGGGAGAAATCCAAGTTTAAGTCTATCCTCAAACACATTGATCCCTTGATGGTCTGAGGCTAGTCATGGAATAATGTACCAGGAGTCACTTACTGGACATGGCATTTTGTTTAGTGGTGACAGATAGAACCAGGGTCTCATTTTTTTGTGAATCAACCTCACTTGATCTTTTCTGAGTGTAGAACAGTGGGTGCAACATCAGAAGTGATCTTGGTGTAAATAGTAGTGACCCAATACTTGTCCAACAAGACAATGCATAATCAATAACAATGAAGTTTATGTATGATTAGCAGCACACTTAGTGATCCGGTAATCATTGAAATCTTAGGCAACTGAGTCAGTGTGTATCATTTTGGGTTCATGATATTGCTAGTATTTCTTGTATAAACAGTGTTGACCTTTCAGTGACTTATAATTTGTACCAAGCCCCCAATTAGACTATAACCTTTAATTAATGGGTAGCTATGGAAGGGAGGAAAAAAAGAGAAGAAATATACGCAATCTTAATAATAGGTATCAGAATATACAGGTAAAGGAAGAAATAGATGGGACTACAATAGTAGGATAAATCCCAGAGTCAATTACTGCCTCTGATACTGAGCCCTTAGCTTCCTTCTACATATCTAATCTGTAACTTCCTTCTTTCCTTTCTTTCCATCTGTTAATGAAAATGTCCATCAGCAGTAGAAAATATTTTGACTTCCATCTGTTTATTCAACTTTTGCCTGTCATAGATGAATAAATTTTCTAGAACAAGACTCATTTCCATGGGAAGCAATCATGCCTTCTTGTCAGTGTTTTTCTTGTTGTGTACAGGAGATATTTATAGATGTCTGTTGATGAAAACTTCCTTTGACGCAGGAGATCTGAGCAATTACAGGCCTATGTTAAACATTCAATTTCTGGGAAGGAATATGGTGGCCTTGCATCTCTACATATATCTGAATCATACTAATTCTTCCCACTAACTTCATTCAAATGTTCTGTCAGGATATTGCATTGTTTTGATAACTTTTGCAGATGGCCCATGGCAAAAACTAGAGAGTAAGAGTACAGCACTGCTAGTTGTCCTTGTCTTTTCAATGCTATTTCTACTCCAACATGGTAACCTTGAGAAACATCTAGCTTAATTTGGCAGTTGTAGAATTTGCAGTGATTGATGATGGTGAGAGACCACTGTTGGACACCTGGACTGCTATCCTCTGGTGTCCTCCGTCTTCTTTTTTATGCTGTTTATTACCTCTTTAACCAACCAAGTGAGATCAGTCTTGGACTAAGAGGCCAAGGCTGCTATTCCTTACCTTCTAACTCAAAGAATGGAGCTTTATTGAAAATATCAATAAATTTTAGTGATAGAATAAACTACAGTGAAAAGTCTGTAATTAAATCCAGGTAAGAAAAATATGCTAATGATAAAAAAGTAAAAGGGTTCAAGAACTTAGGCTCAATTATTTGAAGCAGCTTAAGATTTTGAGCAGGTTCAGAATTTGCACACAATCTGTGAAGCTCCTTGTTCCTAAGCTGATAAGGAAAGATTTCTAAGCTAGTTAAGTTTGTGATAGTTATCCATAACTTCATTATGCCTTATCTTGACTGTTGCAATATGTTCTGTATGAAGTTACTTTTGAAAAGGATCTGGAAATTGTCATTGATGCTAAATGTGTTAGCAAAACTGCTAAATGATGCACAGTACATAAACTGATGCCATTTGCATACCAAGCCCTAATCTAAATAAAATTGCCCCTTGGGAAGGGTTCATGTCTCTGTTATGAACATGTCTCATATTATGCTTGCAAAAGAAATTCTTTTAAAGACACTTTTATCAGAGAAAGCATCATTGTTTTTGAAGAAAATACTCCTGAAGTTGAATTTTCCCCCTCCCTCTGAAATGTGTCAGCCTATGAAATCACACTGTATTACTCAGGTAGAAAACAACTGTGAAGCAAGCACAAAGGAATTAAGCTTCTATCTTTATTAATTAACATCAGCTGAACACACAGTCATCCAGGTTTTTGATATTTTACCTAGTTTACATGCACAGAGCAAGATAACGTATGATACAACTGTCCGGTCTTCCAAGATATTAATCAGTGCAAGGATTAATATTTTGGTAGCTTAGATTGGATCATACACAATAACACAACTAACACAATAACTGAGTTGGAAGGGACCTTACAGATCTTCTAGCCCAAGCCCCTGCTCAAGCAGGAGGCCCTATATCATTTCAGAAAAATGGCTGTCCAGTCTCTTCTTAAAAGCCTCCAATCATAGAGCATCCACAACTTCTGAGGCAAGCCATTTTCACTATCAGGAAATTTCTCCTTAGTTCTAGATTGCTTTTCTCCTGATCAGTTTCCATCCATAGCTTCTTCTCTTGTCTATTGGTGTTTGGAAAATAGTCCCCACTTCTTTATGGCAGCCCCTCAAATATTGGTACACTGCTATCATGTCACCCCAGTCCTTCTTTTCACTAGACTAAACATACCCAACTGTTCTTCAGATGTTTTGCTTCCAGCTCCTAATCATCTTTGTTGCCCTTAGCACAGTAGTAATTAATACTAATTGCTTCTAATTAGTAATAATTGCACAATAATAATTTAAGTACTTTTAAATAATAATTTTTAACATCCTAGAGACCAGAGAAAGAGGTAGCAGAAGCTGCAGAAGGGCAGCTGCAGTTAATGATCCAGGTAGGCGATAGTGCATTTTGGTCTACAAAGTGCTGAATAATCTTTAATACCAGCAGCCATTCTGCATTAATAAGCAAGAAGCAATAGCTCACTTTATTAGTAGCTATTATATCTTGCTGCAATCAGATTTCAAATATGAAGACTGAAAAAACAAATGTACTCATGCAGAAACAAGGGCTGCTTATAAGGATGAAAAAAATCTATGTTGTGCAATAGGTTTTTGTGTATAGAAACAGACCTAATAGCATTTAGGGCACATACTGTTCTTAATTTCATGGAAAAGGCTTAAAAGAAAATGGTTCATCTGTGATATGAATGTTTAGTGTAAATCAGTGATGCTATCTCCTCCAATGAGAATGGAACAGTTAACTTCAAAGAATGCTCTAGCTTCTGCCAATATTCTTCTATGTTTCTTTTACACATTAAATTGAAATGAAACTGACAGTTAGGTATAAAATCCTGGGAGACTTTCGTTGTTTTGGATTGAATTTTAAAATAGCAGATGAAATCAAGATATTTATAATTGTGCTACTTTATCCTTCTGGGTGTTTTTCCCCCTCCAGTTGGGTGCCAGATGCTACAGTGATGGCTCTTTTTGTGACTTTAGAAAATTCAGCTTATAATATATAATTTTAGTATTAGGAAAACCAATGACAGGAAAAAGAAAAGGCAGGATGTTTTCTAATAATGTCTCAGCAGGAAAAAGAATTTAGCACTCATGTCAACCCATTCCTTCCTTTAACTCATAGCCATCTATTGCCAATTTTATGAGAATTGGTTCTAGAATGAGATGACTCCACTGCTAGTAGTAATATATTTGGTTCTAAACATATTTTCTCTATTTATTATATAGAAAACTAACATGCTTGGAAATAATTTTTAAAGGGTAAAATATTTTCTTTAAAATTCAGTTGTGGAATCCCATGTTCCATTTATTTATTTATTTAATGTATGGCACACGTTAGCCAGGGATCATCGAGGTGGCTGGCTGCCTCTCTGAAAGAAATTTTTTATCTTTACCCATGGGATGCCTGAATGCTGGTAGGCATTTGGGGGAGGCTCTTTTCTTGTCCCTGCATGGTTCATTCACTCACGGGAATCAAACCGCCGAGCTGCTGAACTCAACAGTGCACAAGCCCAGCATCTTATTACGTGAGCCACCACAGCCCTAACAATTTAAATGATTAAACTCTAGGAAAGGCATATATATTCATTTGTAGTGATGGGACTCATAAATCAAATCTTTACAATCATAGACTAGCGTAGGTGGATTCATATTTATAGCATATTCAGCAACAGCAGTGGGAAGACAGCAATAGCAATAGCACTTAGACTTATATACCGCTTTATAGTGTGTTACAGCCCTCTCAAAGTGGTTTACACAGTGTCAGCCTATTGCCCCCAACAATTTGGGTCCTAATTTTACCCACCTCGGAAGGATGGAAAGCTGAGTCAACCTTGAGCTTTGGGATTTGATCTGCCAAATTGCAGTGGGAATAGCTTGCAGTACTGCACTCCAACCACTGCGCCACCGAGGTTCCATGTAGTCTCCAAGATAGTCAGATATCTAACTTAAAATAATTAACCCCATCGAGATGGGTTTTAATCAGTGCTCTGATTAAATAATCATGCTTCCTGATATCATTCAAATATCTGTATAAGGTACTCTATATGTACCTTGCCATTATATACATTGCTTTCTGCATGAACCAAAACTGGGCATTATCTTGGCTCATGTAGAAGTCCAAACTTCTGGATAGAAAATATTGAAGCTTTCATAGTGACATTGGTAGAGGATGATTAGTGAGATGGGATATCTGGAGTCCCATAATGAGTAGTCTGGCATCATCATGTTTGAATGCATTTATTCTTAGCATTAGGAATGACTGTATCTGGATCCATTTATTGATATATATGAGTAGTAATTTATAGAATTAATTTAGAAAAATAACTGCTAAGCTAAAACTTTCTTCTCTTTAAATTTAAATATTTCATAATTACCCTTCTTTCATTCTCATTATTGGTTTGAGTTGTCAGTAAAGTCCCACTGTCTTAAAATCAGGTTCCATGGTTTAATGGCCAGATGGTTTATTTCCCAGGGTTTTGGAGAAACTGGTATCAGAGTCACTGAATGTAATCTTTTAAGGCTCATGTAGCGGCAGGGGAAATAACAGAGGACCAGAAACGAGCTGGTGTGATTCCAATCTACAAAAAGGGGTAAGAAATGGATCAAGGAAATTATAGGCCAATCAAAAATCCTGGAAAAGATAATTAAGGATTTGTGAGCACCTAAAAAACTGCCAAAGTGGTTACTAGTAGTCCTCAACGGAACTATATCTAAATGGAGGAAAGCATGCAGTGACGTGCAAAAAGGTTCATGTTGGGCCCAGTACTCTTCAACATATTCATATATGATCTAGATGAAAGGATAAAGGGAGAAATAATCAAATTTGCAGATGACATCAGTTGAGAGGAATAACTAATATTTTAGGAGATAGACTTAAGCTCCAGAAGGATCTTGACCGTCTTGAACATTGGCCCCTATTCAACACGATGCAGTTCAATGGTGAGAAAGGTAAGGAAGATCTTACACTGAGGCAGGAAAAAGTAAATGCATAGATACAGAATAGGCAGTATGGTTCAACATTAGTAACTGTGAGAAGGATCTTGGTGTTTCCAGTGGACCATCACTTATATATGAGCCAGCTGGCAAAAAACAAAAAAACAAAACAAAACAAAACAAATGTATTAATAGGCTGCATTAATAAAGGAATTGTGTCAAAATCATATGAAATGCTAGTACCACTGTATACTGCCTTCATTGAACCATATTTGAAATACTGCATCCAGTTTTGTTCTCCACAATACAAACAACAAAAAATATTGAGACTCTAGAAAGAGTAGCAAGAAGAACAACAAAGATGATTAGGAGTCTGGAGGCTAAACCATTTGACAAACTTTTATAATTATGTCTAGCCTAACAAAGAGAAGGACTAGGGGTGATATGATGTCATTCTACCAATATTTGAGAGACTGTCACAGAGATGAGAAGAACCAGGAAAAAAACAAATGTTGGAAATTAGCACAGATCATAACAATTTATAAATGTGTAGACAGAATGTCTTGAAATATATTTTAATTCCTTATGTTAATTGGCTACAAAATTATTAGAACTATTTACTGCTTCACTGAGGTGGTTTTTTGCACCAAGACCTGCACATATTCAGAAAAAGTTAGAAATAATGATTGAATGAAGCCTAGGTGGCCTTGGGACTGTTTTCATCATTTGTTTTCATTAAGAACTTGGTGTGTGTGTGTGTGAAAATAACTTATCACAAATACCCTATTTCCCCAAAAATAAGACCCAACTAGAAAACAAGCCCAAACATGATTTTTTTCAGGATGCTCATAATATAGGCCCTACCCTCAAAATAAGCCCCAGTTAAGATTGTCAGACAAATGAATGCATTTAGTACCGTATTTTCCCCAAAATAAGACCTAACTGGAAAACAAGCTCGAATGTGTCTTTTAGCAAGAATTAATATAAGACCTGGTCTTATTTTCAGGGAAACATGGTATAGGAGTGTTTTAAAGAGCAGTTGGTAATTTAAAATACTTTTCTTTCTAAGTTAACTCTTGTCTTTACTTTTTAAGAACTAAGCCTAAACACAGTCACATTTCAAGGGAAAAGAAATTAAAAATCACTTTGTTGTAGGCAAACAGATGGCTTTTTATTGTTGTTGATAAGAAAATGAAAATAGAATTAAAACTGAAAACAAGAGCAGAAGTAACTAAGTGAAGTTCATTTCTGGGCCTTAATATTTTGATATATAAGGAATATGAAACAGAACATTGCTATTTCTTAATATTATTAACAATAACAAGTGACAATAAAAAAATCATTCCAAGTCAAGGAGTGTCTTGTACTGACAGTTTAATTATGAAGTTTGGGACAGACTATTGGCAGTATCTGCCAGATGCAATTTTAAAAGGACAAGTTTCACTGTTATTCTTGAAACAGCAACAGAGGCTTTTTTTGATGAATTTTAAGATGTCCTCAGTTAAGTTATTCCTGCTTAGAGATGGTTCTGTTCAACAGAACTTGATTGAAGCTGTATAACTGAAGATGCTTCTTGCAGGTTTTACCCGACTATTCTTATATATGATCATAAGAAATAGCTATGATGTGGAAGACTCCATCTGAACTCTTCAAGTATGATTGGTGTTGTTGATTGATTGATTGTGTGCCATCAAGTCATTATCAACTTTTAGCAACCACATAGATAGATTTCAATGTAGTCAATGTAGAAGGAATGCAATTAGTCCTCACTTAAAGTCATTGGAACCATCAACTCCATTGCTAAATTGTAAAACATGACATCATCTGACCTTGCTGCCTTTCAATGGCAGTTACAGAAGATCTGGTTGCTGTTTGAAGCAAATCCTGTGCAGTAGTTAAGTGTGACATCGTGTCATTACTTTCCCATTTGCTTTGCTTGTAAAAAGTGGCATGATTACAAATGTGACTGTGGGATGTTGCAACCATCCTAATTGTGAGCTGATCACCAAGCACTTAATTTGTGATTATATGAGCATAGCTGCAATAGCTACAAGTATGATGACTGGTTGTAAGTCTCCTCATGCAATATCAACATAACTTCAAATGTTCACTGAATGAGTGGTTGGTAACTAAGAATAGGATAATTTTATGTGTTTGTCAAACCACTTTTATTTTTTTACTCAGTTGTACTCTTAATTCTGGAATGTGTATCATTTATAGCTTTGGATTAATGACTCCATAATTAATGTCCTATATTATCCCATGCATTCAGAATGGATTATAGATCATTTCCCCCATAAATATTAATAGTCTTCTTATTCCTTTCCTACTTATTGACATTAAGATTTCCTCCTGACTCATTCTACAATTCAAAGTTTGTTTTCTGAAACATTCATATGTCCTTGATCCTTTTCTTCCTATTGCGCCACAGCCTACTATTGTTACTTTAAAACATTTCCCCAACATGCAGAGATGGCTATCATCATGATTCACGTAGGACTCTCACTAATCCTATTTTTGTACAGTTTATATAGCTCCATGGATTAAAGATTAACATCTTTCCTTTGTTTCTTTCTTATATAAAAATAGCATTCGAATGTCAAAACAGTTTATCTATAAAAAAAATCCTCAGAATAATTCAACATTCTAATCCTATGGATGTATTTATGTCTTTCAGAATTACTACATTTTTAGCCTTGATTGTTTTGTCTGCAGTTTTGTGAATTTTGTGCTAAAAGTCATCCCTAGCTGCTGACTTTTACTTAATGATGAACAAGTAGATTTCAAACTACATCTGAATCCACTCTACACTAAACTAATTTTGTACAGGAGCATTCCAAATTATCACCCTTTAATTTGTAAATTGAATTGGGGTAGGAAATCTTTTTGGGCTGACAGCATACTTTTGAAATTTCAGATCCTCCTGCAGTTGCCATCACAAAATAGTGCTGCTTGGGACTTGCCATACTGGACTTGGTGAGTGACAAATCATCCAGCTACTAGAAGCCAAACTTGTTCTCTAGGATGCAGTTTGACATTTCAGTGGAGGCTTTTAGAGCCCCAAAGCACTAAAGAAATATGATGCTAGAGACTGGTACTTTGTTTTGCCACATGCAGCTTTCTACTTACTTTGAATTAAAAACTTAAGACCAGATGGGATAGATACTGAAGGATGTAAGATATACTATCAGTATCATGTTGCCCATCTCTGATTCACATCTTGTAGTTAGTGCTTTATAAATATACCTTTGCTTATACAGAATATATAAGGGGTCCTTGGTGCTCTCTGAGCTTGTTTATTTTCTTACAGACATTTCATTACCCTAATGAAGTAACATCACCAGTGCTAGTAAGGAGTGCTGTTTGCTGTCAGTTTATATTCTGGTATCTTGCCAATCTGTATATGTGGGGGCAGTCTTAGAGATTCTTTGATTGGGCTCTTTACTGATGGCTCTTTTGCAGTTCCTTGATTGGGGTATTTACCCCAGAAGAAAAAAAAACCTTACTACCCATCCTAGACATCCTGATCAGCAAAGACCACAATGGCGAACTAGAAATGCAAGTCTGCAGAAAAATCACCCATACTAACCAGGTGCTCCACTACTAAAGCAACAATCCAACCTTCCACAATATCAGCTATGTAACGACTTTAAATAAATGAGCCCAAACACACTGCAGCAACCCAGAACAGCAGAAAAGGGAGCATCTATACAACACATTCCAACAAAATGGATGCCCACACAATTTTATCAAAAAAGTCCCTAACCAGTCAACCCAATACAGCACAACCAACTCAAACCCTAAAAAGAATTATACTATCATATATCAAGAATATCTCAGAAACCACGAACAGACTACTGCAACCACATGGAGTCAGCATAGCACACAAGCCAATTAAAGCCCTTCAAAACATCATAAGCAAACAAAAAGACCCAGCAACCCCAGAAGAAAAAACAGAAGTCATCTACAACGTACAGTGTAAGAACTCTGACAACCACTATGTAGGACAAATAGCACAAGACTGGCAGAATGCATCCATAAACACCAACTGGCAATCAGAAGACATGACAAAAATTCTTTAATTTTACAACATATATACAGATTTAGTCATAGTTTCAATTGGAAAAATGAGACAATTCGAGACCAGGCAAAATCCAAAAATGACAGGGACTTTATAGAAGGCTGGCATTCTGACAATCAGCCATCAATAGACACATAGATATTAACAATATCTCTACACTATGCAAAAGGGACAATCAACCAGCCCAAAGAGAACAAAAAGACTCCAGCACCTATCCATCAGTAATCAGCAATCAGATCAGCATAGATAAACTCCAGGGTTAACTTCAGACCAACAATCAAGTAAACAATACCCCAATCAAGGAACTGCAAATGATCCATCAGTAAACAGCCCACTAAAGAATCTCTAAGAACACCCACACCCATACAGGCAAGCAAGTCACCAGAATATAAACTGACAGCAAACAGCACTCCTTATTAGCACTGATGATGTTACCTAATCAGGGTAATGAAACATCTGCAAGAAAACAAACAAGCTCAAAGAGCATCAAAGACCCATCATTTCAACCCTGAGCTTCAAATATTCACCTTTATTGGTTACAGTGCATATAAATAGATCCAAATAAAGTTTACAGTTGGTAAGGTAGGTGAAAAATAAATTCTAAATGAATTCACCAATACTCTATTAGCAAGCTACTATCTATCTGTTTCTTACTAGTTTAACTGTTTCTTACAAGTGTACTCAAGTGTTGAGTACTGTACTAAAAATGTATTCTTAATAGAACTACAAGGAGGGAAGCAAGCAGTGGAGTACCGCAAGGTCCCGTTTAAGGCCCCGTATTCTTCAATATCTTCATAAACAATCTAAATGAAGGAATAGAAGGGTAACTTATCAAATTTGCGGATGACAATAAGCTGACAGGTATAGCCAACACCCCAGAAGCTAGGCTCAAGATCCACATGGATTTTGACAGACTTTAACCCTGAACCCCTAACAAAATGAAATTCAACACAGAGAAAAGTAATGCTTTACACCAGTGGTTCCCAAAGTGGGCGGTACTGCCCCCTGGGGGGCGGTGGGATGCCTTAAGGGGGTGCTAAGAAGAAAGGGGGCCAGCAGGGGGGCACTAAGAGGTGGCAGGGGAGTGTTTGAAGCGCTGGCACCGCAGGCTCATCCCATTGACTGTTGCACTGGAGCAGTGCAAGGGGCTCAATGGG
>AZIM01004779.1:72477-86448 GCA_000516915.1 Ophiophagus hannah | reverse complement strand
ATCTATCTATCTATCTATCTATTCTATCATCACATTTTGGAACTGTCTACCTCCCTCACATTAACACCCTGGGCAATGTATAATAAAATATTAAAACATAGAAACAGTACATAAAACAGTATACAATTTAAAAAGAGACAACATGATTAAAACATTGTTAAAATTAATTAAAAGAAGCAAGGGTTTTCAGGGCCCATGACTAAATTCTCCTCTGTGCTTCAGAGCCATATTTTCACACCTTTTTGGAAGAAAGCCAGGAGAAAGCCAGTAGAGTGGGGATCTTCCTTGCCTCTGGAGGGGGAGAATGTTACACACGGCAGGGGCAACAGCAGAGAAAGCTCTCTTCAAGGACCTGTCAATCAGAATTCTTTAACTGACGTGGTCTGAATGTGCCTTCCCTGCACGGAGAAGAACTGATGTAATCAGCTAAAGACACTTCCATAGGTAGCCTGGCCCTGTTCCATGTTAGGTTTTGTTTTATTTTGGTACTTCAAATCATCCTTCTGGTGATTACACAGACATATCCATGTAGTTTTCTTGACAACATTTTTACAAGTGACTTGCTACCCTCTTATGGCTGAAAGTAACTAGCCCAGAGTCTAGTTATTTAAATCATGTTTATAACCTCAATTTCCCTGCCTCCCAGTTTTCCCTGTCCAGCACCTAAACCACAAACCAAACAATCCAATGTGTACAAAATCATCAAATCATGACCACATTGTTGGATAACATATACGTGAACTTACATAACTCTTAAAAAATAATAAGCCATTTATACAATGTCTTTGTATAAAATTTCAATTATCTTAATTTTTTTATTTTCAAGTCAGCACTTTTTCAGGAAATGTATATGTCAAAAGAAAATCATAAATAAAGGTTTCATATTTTGATTTCCTTGGATTTCAGAACTAGTTCTAATTCTTTGTTTAACAGTACTGCCAGAATATATAGTATATAACAAAAAGGTGGCTATAATGTTACAAATGATAAAGAAGTCAGTTCAATAAAAACTATTTCCATTGGTGTGTAAAATTAAAACTGTGCAAATTTAACAAATGAAAATGTTTATGTACAATTATCCACTGAACATAACTAACCAACATCTGTGAGCTTACCAGTCACTTTATGAATAGCAATAAACAGACAATATACAAAATTGAAAGCCAACCATGGACTGACAAAGAGCACAGTGTACAAGCAGCTCCTACGGTAGTTGTGTTCAATGTAACACAAGTCAGCAATTTTTTTCCTGTCTGTAAATGTACTGTATATATGGGGAAGAAGTCTCTTTATTCACTTCTAAGTCAAATAGAGTGCTATATCTGAATTTACTATAGTTTGCAAAGTTATTCATGACATTGAACTGCTGATATGAAGGCTTCATGTACAATTCTTATAATGAAAAATCCTTATTTTTTTAAAAAATGGTACACAAATACATTCTAATATGCAGTTTTTCTAATGTGAAGACTAACTATTCTAATATAAAAAAACATACATACCTTCTGACATTTATCTATTAAGCAGGAAAAATCTGAAATTAAAAAAAAAGAGATGGCAGTATTCTTTCATCATCTCAATGACTGGCTGATTATATAGAAATTTTAAAGCTAATGCAAAAGTCTTTTGTTTGAAATAAATAAATCTATCACTTTCAATTTCTTCCACACTCAATTTAAAAAATTCAAACTCATTTCTAAAGAAATATATGAATGTTGATAAATAGTTATTTAAAAGTTGAATAAAATTCTTAACCGTTCTTGTGAGCGAAAAAGAAAACTATCAAAATGAAAAGTCAGTTCAGAAAGTCCTATTGTTTAAGTTAAGGGATGAGCCAAATAAATATACTGCAAAAGGATTTAAGGTGTTCTAGAGTTTGTTTAATCTAAGACCCTGAATTCTTTTTTTATTACAAATATTATTTTGACTTTAATGTAAAATATTCTGATTTTTTTCCATTCTAAATATTCCTGTTGTTTTTGTTTCTCCAGCAAAAGTTAATAAATGAAATTTTGTCCTCAGATTATAGCCAAGTAAATTGGACTGATGCTTTAAAATAACTGGATTAATATCCAGTCCTCTTGAATTGCAGCCAAATTATTTCTTTTTCCAAGGAATCAATTCTGTGAGAAGAATAATGCTTAATATGTGTCTGTGTATATCTGGGTGTATCTGTATCGTGTATCTGGTTGATTCTCTTAGAAAAGATTCTGATTCCAAATTTGATTCAGTTCCCAGAATTTGCTGGTAAGCATTATAAAATAAATTGACTATGCAGAAATCATGTTATTTCTCTAAGTCGAGGTCTGATATTCTAGAAATAAACTGCCGAGAGCACCCAGGATTAGTCCATGATTTAGGAAAGCTTGAAATTCTGTTCTGGTTGGGAAAATTTGCTCAGCAGCATTTTAAGAAGTTTGAATATTTCACTGTTCTTTAACTTAAAAAATAACCAGGACTTGGACTACCATTTATTGTCTTTCTTAGACAACAAATGGTCTAGCACAGTGATGACTAACCTTTTCAGCACTGACTGCCCAACGCGCATGTACGCACATCCTCAAACTGCAATGTGTGTGCATCCCTGTGCATGTGCCCTGCTCCTGCGCATGCGCGCACATCCCCCTGCATGTGCCCTGCACCCTGCATGCACCCTACCCCCTGCATGCACAGCAGAGTCCCAAAGACCAGCTGGCAGGTGGGAGGCACATGTGCATGTGCAGCAGAGCTGAGCTGGGGTGACGGCTCGCATACCCACAGGTGCGTGCCACCTGTGGCACATGTGCCATATGTTCACCATCACAGGTCTAGCAGTTGAAAGAAAGACTTCAAATGGTGCCCATCATACAACTGGGTTGACCTACTAGCTGCCACCCACTCTTCAGGCAGAAAGGACAAATTCCAAAGTGGTATCATAGCCCTTATTTTTGTTGTTTGATATTCTAAAAGTTCTCAAGAATCTCCTGCAAGCAAAATTTAACTGTAAGTCTCACCCCTTACTTGATTTCAATTTACTTATGTCATTAGGCATGGAGGTCCCAGGGTCAAGATAAAATCTTAAGATGGCTCCATTATTTTCACTCTTTCTTTGCCAGTGGCTTGCATATCTTTCTTTTTAAAATATATTTCAATTTTATAATTATTGTTTTATGTTTTATAATAATTGTAGTTTAATTGTTTAATATACCCATAGTCTGTATTCCTTTTGACTGAATCTATATCTACAACCTTTTCAATCAGTTTTCCAAAGGGGGCTGCTAGAGAAGTTTTTTTGTGACAGGACACTAGTCCTCAGGAACTCCTAGATCCAGGCACATTCTCTTTCAAAACATAGATGCTAGTAAGTCTTTGTCTTGGAGCAATTTTTAATCACTTGAGTTCTATACACAGATGAAATACTACAGGTTTGAGAAAATATTTGTGGATGAACAGATAAATAAAATGAAGAATATAAAATCAAGAAATATGAGGAAAAAGAAAAGAAATGTTGCAGTCAGAGAGAGTAAAAAATAAAAATCCAAACAGGCACCTATTTGAATTGGCTTCTGTAGACAGCTAATTTTAATGCTTTGCAATTTGCCAACTATATGAACACTGGCTGGTGTTCATATTTTCCTAGCTTCAAGTTTTATTTGACATTTTGAATTGTTGAAAATATGAATAAAATTTAGAGAGCTTTTTCTCTAAATATTAAATTGAACAGTTACTCTTTAAATTGTAGCTTGTCATAGATACTGAGGTTTCAGCAATTATCTTTCAAACAAAAAGGAGAAAAGACGGAAAAAAAGGGGAAGGGAGCGAAGAAGAGATTTGGTAATTATTCCTGATTCCATCTAATTATAGACTCTCTTCAATCACTTTTGATTCAATTTCTCTTTCCTAGCTATTTTCTTGCTCTCTTTTAGCACAAAAATGCCTCATCAAGGGGTACATACTTAAACTTTAACAGCTTAGTTCTTTTAAACCATTTTGAAACTATCTTGATTGGATTCTGCAAATGTTTTGGGCCATCAAATCTAATTGAACTTGTACTGATTGCTAAAACACTAAAATTAAAAAGCCCTGAAAACATTCAATATTTTAAAATTTCACTGATGTTTTTGAAAAGCAATGAATTATAAGTTGAATAAAAATACATGTGGTTCTGAAAATAAAGTATAAGAAACTCCAGTTCAGATTTCCAATTGTTCATGTTCGCTAAACACTCATAAAGTTAATAATGGTTGATACTCGGTTGTGTGATTATTTGTCCTGAGGCCCCCAAATTCTGAAGAAGATGCAAGTGCTGAAATACTGTATGGATCATTCAACAAATGCATCAGTTCTTGTACTTGGCATTGTTTTGAATAATTAAAATCAGTTCTGATCTGCTCTTCAAAAAAATGTTGGATCAAATATGCAAGTATAAATCCTTCACTGATAAATTTTTCACTTTTGAGAAGGCTCTAATTTGGATTCCTGAATTGNTTGGATTCCATGGCTAAATGGATTTTGAAAATGCATGAAAATGAATAAAAATGCAGATGCATCAAAACTAGGGCAGTTTTTATTAAAGTTACATTGTTAGGTGAATCAGTTCAAAACTTTAGGATGTAACCCTAAAATTAACAGTCTGTCAATAGCCCCTACAAAAACAAATGAGATATACACTGAGCGTTCTCCCATTGTCCATAAATTTATGCATGTGTGGCTACACATTAAATACTTAAAACTGTAATCTACTTTTTACAACTCTGTTATTATTTTTTGTACACAAGTTTTAATATTGGCATGGTAGCTTAAATTGGCATAGTAATCAACAAATAACAGACATTCACACAAATAAGGAAAAAAATCTACATCTATTGGACATTGCTACATCTTATTCTTTTTTTAATACTGTGTTTGTTCAATGCAAAGAATATAATAGTATGAAAGAAGAGACCCAAACAAGCAAGATAACCCTGTGATCGAAGGCCCAATTCTTTTTACTTGAGTCTGGATCTTTTTTAACATGCATGAACATTCACTCGCTCGCTGGCTTGCTGGCTTGCTCACTCACACAGAGAGGTGAGAGAGAGAGAGACAGAGAAAGAGAGAAAGACAGACAGACAGACAGACAGAAACTGCAGATACCACTTAGGCATATCATGAAATTAAGGAGAGGTTTTGGCTAAAAACAACAACATAGAAGACAAATGCATACACAAAAATATTGTAATGTAGCCTTTGTCCAGTTGCATATCATTAGACGGATTCTATGGCAAATATTCCAAAAACTGATTAACATTCTTCACACAGATGCTATGTATTTTGATTTCCATCCTCCATGCATTCTTAATATAAACCCAGGAAGCCACAGATAAATGTTTCCCAGGATCTCATAAATCAGAGGTCCTGCATAAAATGAATATTCTGTCCCCCATCTTATTGCTTCTCGTGAACAAAATGCACAAGCTTCTGGTATCAGTTTGTAGCTTTTTTCAAATGGGTACCTGCCAAAATTGTCAGACTAAAATTTCCATCAGCCCCAACAATAAGAACTAGTGATGATAATCTAATTCTGCACACAAAGCTTCACCAACTTGGCATCTCCAGATTATTTGGAATAATATTCCCATCATTACTGCATACATTTAGCTGATATATCTTTCTACTATCACTACTTTCATTGTATTTTTAATTCAGCGGGAATAATTGCCTAGTGGCCAAAGCCTGTTAGAAAGTTATTTTGTAATTCTAAGTTATTCATTTATTGCAAATGGTTAAACACAAACCACTATATTAATGTGGAGCACCACTTAAACATCCTTGGCATTGAAACAATTCCTATTATTCTATTGCAAAAGGCAGCTTTACTTGGGGTAGCTTATATCCTGCAACCATACCTTTAACACTATCAAATAACAGCATCTGACTATCTTTGGGAAAGATATGATAGGTAAATACAAAATACCAAACTCAGTCTAAACACCTGGCTGATTGTGCAACCAAGTGTAATAATAATATTGCTGCTGCTTTCATGTTACAAGCACCAAGGCACTCTCAGGTTGAAAGGATTAGACGATGACATCACTGTTGCCCAGGGTACGCCTGGTTGGGGGCTCCTTAAATGTCCCCATTAATTGTTCATAAAAATGGTACCTATTTATCTACTTGCAGTTACTTGCTTTCGAAATGTTATGTGAGTAGGAGCTGGAGTGGAAGAAGACAGGAGCTCACCCCATCATATAGCAGCACTTGGATCTCAAACGTAAGCTTGCTGGTTGTCAGTCCAGTGTTCTAATTATATGAGACACCATGCTCTTTAATAATATTATTGAATAATAATATTCAATAATATTTTAAATGTTTTGAAATTAACTTATTTATTTTATTTTATTATATATTATAAATAATAATAACAATAATTTATAAATGCCTAAGTTTAAATTATTGTTTAAAAATGAATATATACTTAAACTTATTTAATTAATAATTAATTAATATTTTTCATTACTTGCTATAACAGGTATTGTGTTCATAACATGGCTGATATAATAGTTACTGAAAAGAACGCTCATTGGTGTTGATGTTGGAACTGAGAAAATCATTGGAAAAATTACAAACTACTGAAACTTGCAGATAGAAGTTGAACACTTATGGGAAAAAAAATCCATTGGTATACCAATCATATTACCTAAAGGATTTCCTGAAATGTCTGGAAATATTGAATTTATCAGACCTTTACAAAAAAAATCACTCTGCTTAAAATAGCCTATATTCTTCGATGCTGCTTTAAAAACTCATAAGTCCTCAGGACATGAATTGTCAAGTTTCCACTAGCCTCAGACTGTGAATCTAACTGTATAATTCCCACACTTAATAATACATTTGCAACATCCTAGGTTCCAGGGAAGAACTTGCATATGAAGGCAAACACCGTATAAGGAACTGGTAGCTGTGACTTCACATTTTTGTATGTAAAATGATAATATTAAGCCACATTTGCTATCAAGTAGATTTCCAGTTCTCTACTTGATCTGCAACAAGTAAAGCACCTTATGAGAGTTTTCAGAGGGTGCTGAGAACTGAGGAACCAACTCCACACCAAGACAATCAAGCCCAAAGACATTTGAGCCATTATGGCCACCACTGGAAGCCCCATTTGGTCTCGGGGGTCCAAACAGATGTTCACTTTCAGAATACAAATCAAATAGCTAATTTTATTGTTGTTCCCAGTACATCTATCCTGCCAACTGTCTTTATAGAATTGTATTCTTCACTTTCTCCTCCTAGTTTTCTATGTGAGAGAAAAGAGATTAAATTGTACCATTCTTGGCAGATCTAGAGGCAGTGAAAAAAAACCCACAGAACAATGTTTAGATCATTAAATACAATCCACTGCTACATGCAGAAATCCAAATGAAGTATTTGTTAACAGATCGTTATTTAGCTTCCACTAAATCAGGTAAAGGGAATCACCATCTTTCTGGGTATCACTTTTATCTCTTAGGTTATTTTTTTTCTAACATTCAGTTTGAATCCTCTAATGTGAATCCATTAAACTAAATCAACAGATCTTGCCTTTCTTTCAGGCAGCTTCCAGATATTTGAATGCTATGACATCCACCTTAACAGGAAGAGATAGTAAAAGAAAAAGAAAAAGTCAATATGGTGATTGTGTTTTGAGATTTTTACCACACCTCACTACCACTGGGATGCCCTGGACCTCAGTTGTCTTTTTTGAAGGCTAAACAATTACTATTTTTAAAAAATTTTCCTATCTAAAGAACTGGTTCCATTATCAACTAGTTACTTTTTTGTTCCAATTTGTTTAAATCCTTCTTAAAATCCAGAATTTAACCAAAACAATTATTTCATTAGAGGGCTAGAATAATCAAATTTTGATGAAATTAGGTTTATTCAAGACATTCATTTTAACTGCTCTTTTCAATAGCGAAGAGAGTTAAGCAAGACAATTGTATTGTCATAAATGTCAAATTTCAGGAACACAATGCTGTGGACCATAAGCCACAAAATGGCCATTGAGGATATACAGCTGTCCTAGGTGTGCCTTGTGCCTTGCAGTTTAGTTCTTGCAATAACCAGAAATCCAAGATTTGCCAAACAACCTCTTTTATATGATATTTAGGTCATAAAACACATATTCCATTCAAATTCTTTGGAATGAAGACCAAATATTGTTAGCTGCATTTGAAAGTAAAACATAAAGCAGAGGAAAACCAACTCCTTCATCAGTGTTGACTTAGCAAACCAAAGACATAGTAAAAGTATACATTGCACATCTGACTCCTATTTCTTGCTCTTCACCGCCTAGCTGCATCAAGTTGCTTAAATTCCCCATGTGTGTTGCTTTGAGCCACTCAGGAGTTTTATACATTCAGTGGTAACGAGTACTAAAGCATTTTTTCCTCTATGGTCTAGACACAGAAAATCCAGATTTTGTTTCTCTTGAAAGGCATCCATCCTTGAGAATGTACTTGACTGCCCATTGCCATGTGTTTCTAAGGCCAGATGAGGCTAAACATGATTTGAAGATTTTTTTCAGTAATTATTCTTTTCCTTTCTCTACTGACTAGCAGTCTGTTTGTTTTGTTCTGAGGGTGCTGCCAACCATATTAAACGAGAAAAAAACCAACAAAGAGGCAATTGCCAAAGTGGGAAAAAGAAAGAAGAATGCCAAGAAGCAGAAACAGTGCTATAGTTAGAACTGTGCCTAAAGGAAGTAAAGGAATGTATTAAGGTCTATCCAGGCTTTACCCATTGATAGTGCAATTCATGGGATAATTGTTCCTCCTGTTTGGGGCAAAATACTTTCTTCAAGCCAACATCTGGTTGTGTTTAAATTGCAGTATTTCATTACTGGAGAATACAGAGCATAATTCAGTCTTATTAAAGGCAAGGGGGAGTATCCAATATGCTCTGTTAGTGTTACACTTATGCTAGTGAGAGCCCAGCATTAAAAAATATGCACACATAAACATTTGGAAAAAGTCTTTCTGAATGTTTATTGGAAAGCTCCAATATTCCCAGTTACCTATCTAATTGTCACTCAGCCTGGATGAAGACAATGAAAAAAATGACTTATGACTGCTTTTCACACTTACACTCATTGCAACTATGATCAAAATTTGGGCGTTTGGCAGCCAGAATGTATTTATGACAGTTGCATTGTCCTGGGTTCATATGATCTCCATTTGTAACCTTCCCAGCTGGCTTCCAACAAGCAAAGTCAATGGGGAAAGTCAGATTCACATAGCAGCCACATGACCAAAGAACAACATATGTGTGTTTTATCGACTAGAGAAAAGCTTTTGACTGTGTAGAACACAATAAGCTATGGCGGCTTGAATGACCTTGATGTCCCAACCCACCTGATCCAACTTATCAGATCACTGTACACTGAACAGCAGGCAACAGTGTGAACACTCTGTGGTGATACAGTTTGTTTCAGGATCAGTAAGGGAGTATTTTATCATTTTTGTTCAATCTGTATGCTGATCATGCGGCTAATGCAGAAATTATTAATTTAAGAGCAAAGATTGGAGGAAACCATAAATTGAAGTATGCATATGACACACCGAGTGGTGCAGTGGGCTAGTGGTGGAGCAGTAGAGGCAGATATTTCTCTCTCTGGGAATGATGAGAATATATCTGCTGAATATAACTCCACATTGGCGACAGGAAGGACATTCAGCCAGTAATCACCCAGCTCCACTCAGTTGCCCAGACTCCACCCCACAAGGGATTATTGGGTCATTAAAAGATGATGATATGACACAACACTATTGGCTGAAAACAAGGAAGACCTGGAAAAAACATTCTGGAAAATCAAGGATGAAAGTGAAAAAAAGTAGGATTGAGTCTTAACATCAAGAAAACAATGATAATGATAACAGCTTTGAATGGACATGAAATGTTTAAAATCAATGAGTAAATTTAGAATAGTTCAAGAATTTATCTTCCTTGGATCAAAAATTGTTCAGGATAGAAGTCCTACACTTGAAATCAAACAGAGGATAACCTTAGGCTGCACTGCAATGGTTAATATGAATATGATATGGGAAAACAGAAATATTGATATAAATACAAAAAAAGCAGGCTAGTTAGAGCAATAGTCTTCCCTATAATGATGTATGGGTATGAGAGTTAAACATTAAAAATGGCTGGTTGAAGAATTGATGCATTTAAAGTGTAGTGCTGGCATAAAATATTGTGTAGTACCATGGGCAGCCAGAACAACCAATAGAGACACGCTGAACTGTATAAAACCAGAAACCAAAATCACAAGACTACATCTGATTTACTCTGGCCATGTCATGCATGCAAATTCATTGGCACAGTCAATGATGCTAGGAATGGTTAATGGATTAAGAAGAAGAGGCAAAGAAAGAACTCTCTGGCTTGATACCATCAAAGGTGATACAAAGATGAATATCCAACAATTGAAAGAAGCTTTGTCCAGCATATAGGAAAACAGTCCTGCCTTTAAATTAAAGGTTGATTCAGAAGGAATGCTTACAGAAGATAATACCATTGGAACTAAGAATTTAATATTGTTTATACCACTAGCTGTTATGATTTACTTTTAATCTCTTTCAAGTTTTCTAGGGCTATAATGCTTACTTACTTAGATTAAGAGATTAAAATTTTGATTTGTTTATTTTATCTTTCAGACAATCTGTGTATGATTGTTTCTTTCCTACTACATGTAAATCTGTCATTTTTATGACTATTGTTTGAAGCTCATAAATGAGATGCTACCCAACAACTATCAGGGCCACAACAGATTTATTTGTTTAAAAATGGGCCATGGGAGATTAACTCTGCAGTCTTAAATATGTCTATTCAGAGATAAAACTCTAGAGGATTGTGCTGCCAATTTTTACATCGGCAATAAATCAGTCCTTGGATTGCAGATGAAGCTGAGTCTTTGGGAAAATTCAACGCAAAAATGTGGCTGGAAGTTTTTTGAAGTAAGATTCCAATACATCTGGATGGCACCACCTTGACAACAAGTTTGGGATGAGATGGAACTGCATATTTTTAACATTACTCCTTGATTATAGTATATCTATAGTTTTCATATTGTAAACAATTAAAATATTTACTGAAGGCATTCATCCTATGTTCCAATTATTTTTTTAATAAACCAGACATTTTCTTTTTCTAAAAACTATATAATATCCTTTATTTGGAAGAATGAAATATCAATATTGCCATATATTCCAGAACGTGTTGGCGTTTGTAAGCTCTTAGTGTGCTGAATTCAGTTTAATGTTCATTGCCAGAGAAATAAGACACTTCATACTGATTATGTTCATACAGAGAACCACAATAAAAGAAAGGATAAGAAATGTAATCCACCCAAAACAACTTGAGTTCTCATGACAGCCTTAGTGTGGACCTGAAATGCTCTGTCATGTTGTTGCTACAATTTGGCAATATGTCCCAAATGCTGAAAAACTGATAAAAGTCACTGGGGTTTTAATGTACCTGTTTATTTTACTGTTTTATAGTTCATACAAATCAAAAGACTGGGCATGTTATTAAATGCTTATATTAAATAGTTAACCTTCCTCAAAGGTACAGCCAATAACATTTAATTAGAACAAAAGGTTTTATGAAACAAAACTGTATTCATTTATCTTTCAAGTACCATTAAAAACCAATGCTATAAAGGTCAGCAAGAGGTAGTTTCAAAATATGGGGGCCACCACAGAGAAGTTCTGTCATTTTAACCATCTCCCGTAACTAGAGAGAAGTTTCTTGACCAGTTTTTCGGGTTTGTGACTCTAGATGGTGTACAATATAGTAAAAATAAGATAAAAGCATTAAATATTAAAATCATAACTATTATTACTAAAAATCAGTGTTAAAATTATCAAAGATTGCAAGGAATGGAGCAAGGTACAATCAGAGGAGGAGGTAGGTGGATGTAGAATTTTTCTATCAGCCCATTAACCTCTCCAGTATGACACATCCTCCAGGCCAATTAGCACAGCCAGGTTTTAAAGCTCCTATGGTCAAGAAGATGGATGCAGATCTCACCTCAAGGGGCATGATGTTCCAGAGGATGGAGTCACAGCAAAACAGGAGAAGAGCCTTTCCAGCCAGCTGGAATTCCTTGACTGATAGAGTCTGCAGAATGTCTCCTTGAAAGGTCTTAACATCACCCCCTTCTTCAGTGAAGAATTGATCACCACCTGAACCCACTTGGGGCTTACTCTCCTAGAAGCTGTCACCAACCAGAAATCTAATTGGTAAATAGTTGTACTGACAGTATTGAGGACTCTGTCCATTTCATCAAGTTGAACAGGATCAAACTGTTCTCAGACAACCTGGTCAGATTGTTCCCTAAACATCTCTGAAGGAGCTCTCAACACTTAGATTCCAACTAGGAATGGCATCAAGCAACTTTGTCCATCAGGTTTTCCACACATTCCTCTGCACAGCCCTGAAGATAATCACCCGAGTCCTCCTGTCATCTAATTAATTTGGATATAGAAAATGGAATGTTTCCAGATTACCGGTAAAGATTCCTGATGCTTTATTCCCTTAAAAACCATAGTGTAGATGAAACCACTGTAACATAGATTCTTGTGCTAGCAAATTCTTCAGAGGGCTAGGAGCATCAGACAGCTAGCAGCATCAAATTCTACAGAAGAACTAGGAGCATCAACTTTGGTGGACTTATGAATGTCTGAAGGAAAATTTTATATATTTTGATTAGGCAATATTTCCAATTTTGTTCAGTTAAAGAGAAGAGGCACAAAATCAAGTATACTTGCAGCAAGAGTATTTTTGCCATAAAGATGTCACATACTAACCAACTTTGTATACTTATTTATAGAGTTTAATGTACTAATATTTTAATATAAATTCTGTCTTTGCTTTTTCCTTGGTTCTGAAAAATATATAAGTGATCTGGATTGGACTGTTGAATTCTTGTTTGTTTTCATTTAAAATATACAAGAATGGCCATAGGAAAATGTTGTGAAAGCTTTAAAGTTGCTTAATATCTGTTAATAAATTGATGTTTCACCTGATACTAAATGTTGCTCTAAGCTATTCATTTATTTTAAATATTTCTATCCCACCTTTTTACATCAAAGAAAGTACATTGAATTCCAGATCAATCTCCTAGACACTGGGCATTTTCAACTATCCTTAGTTTTAACGTAATCAGAATATGTCCTTGGATTATATATTTATATTTCCTTCTTCATGGGTTAAATGATATGAATTACAATGCTGCTTGTCAAATCACTACTTATCGATCTCAGAATATGATTCCTTTAAAAGAAAACTTTTAATTTTCCATCTGTAGAGGGTTAGTGACACAGCAGCTAGTGTAAAATAAACTTGGTGCAATAGTAACATCAAATCATTTTGGTAAACAAAAGAAGTCAATAACACCATGTTGTAATGATAGCTTGAAATGCTGTGAAAAGGTGCCATACGCTCTATTGCCTCTGGATAGAAAGTTACTCAGCAGCATTTCAACACTGGACTCAGGCCTTTTTGCTACATAGTTAAATGGCAGCATCTTGGACAGAACACAACTTCATGGTGCTCTTTTGGGAAGAGATACAGCTGCATAGACCATCACCTGTGGGTCCTTATTTCTTGTATTTTGTAATGTTGATATATCAGATTATTGTTTTGTTGAACAGAGCTTTAGACTGAAGTTAAATAACATGCACTCAATATTTTGAAATATCTTCTACTTAATCTGTTCCCAGTACAGCTTCACAGCTGATCTTTTGAAGACTGAAGGAACCAACACTTCTTTCTTTCTTTCTTTCTTTTTTAAAATTTCAATTAATATTACTTGAAATAGCTTTACCTACTACACAGAAGAAGGTACATATGAAAATAATTAAGAACTTCAGTTAACAGATAACAGATAATCAGAGTTGGAAGAGACCTTACAGGTCATCTAGTTCAACCCCCCACCCAAATGGGAGACCCTACACCATTTCTGAC
>AZIM01004779.1:27057-38707 GCA_000516915.1 Ophiophagus hannah | reverse complement strand
GAGCGGCCGGGCGATCATCTGCGGATTTGTACATGATTCATTTGTACATGATTCATCTTCAAGGGCAATGGTGATTTTGTTCACAGGATTGATACATGGTCCTTTTTAACAAGTAAATACACATGGAATTAATTCTAATGGAAATAAAGGGCTATGTTTTTTCATGTTAAGACAAAATTTTATAAATGGCTTTGTTTGCACAAGCCATATTGCATCAATTGCTGTATTGCTCAGTTATACTAGACATTAAAGGATAATTTTCTATTTGTTATGTTTGGGATTAATGAATTATTCATGTTAATTGGATTTAAAGCTAGTGCAGTTGTTTTCCAGACAATAGTTAAAATTAACACATGTAGGATTCAATATCTCATTTAATAGTTAAAATCAAATACAGAAATGGACATTCTTGGGTGGTTCACAAATTGAACCATCTATATTACTCAATATCTCACAGTATTATTTATGTACAGGCTTATTAGTTTCTTGATAACTGGAGTTTCAATCTAGAAAGAGGCATAGTGCAACCCAAAAAACTTTTGATGTAGAACCTTTCAGGGAGTAACTGCCAAATTGATGATTAAAGTAATACAAAAGAAAATACAGAAAGACAAGAGATTTAATTTCAGCTAAAATTAAATCACATATGGAGACTATAATAACTCTGCATGCTTTTTCAACTATGCCACTGAAAATCTACATGCAATTTTTGGTTCAGAAATGTGAATTCCTGATTTAGAAATATGGATACCTGCCTTTGATTTGGTTTGTACACAGGGAAAATGACAACAGTGTAATCACAGACATAGACAATTCCATACATTTGTAAAAGATAGTCCTCAGGAATCTGCTTCTCTTGGGCAAACTCCACTAAAATTACAGCTAACATTTATGGTGGCGAGAGAAGAGAAGCAAAGTCTATGTAACCATTCCTTACCTGGCCACCAGAAAGATCTATACTGGTGTCATGTGTGCTTGAAGAGGTTTTTTTTTTTACTTTGTGAAAATGTAAAAATTCACTTTAAAAGCAAAATAAATGTGTTACCTAATTCTCCATAATTGAAAGTCAACAGTTACTCTCATAATTGGAATTACTTTTTGGAATATTTATCTGTGAGTTTGAGGCGGGGAGGAGAAACCAGTGGTAGGCATTAAGAAGTTTTGTATTTCTTCTATTATTTAAGCCTAGTTTGGGTGCCACTCCATTGGTTTCATCAGATTTCCCTTCCCCTTGAAAGCTTTGATGATACATTGATAACAGTGTGCCTTGAAATAATTATTAGCTGAAGATATTCCCAAAACATGTACTATTTTAAGCCAATGAGTCAAAACACTTTTTGCAGCAAGTCAAAACAAAATATATTTAAAATAAACGTCTAAACAAAACAACACATTTTATGTATGCTTGAAAGTGCCATAATGGAATGTTTCATCTCCATTGTTTCTGAAATGTTAAGGTTTGATACAGAACTATTAGATTAATTCCTTTCAGCTAAATTCATGTAATGGAATGGAAAATATTTTTCTCATCTTCACATACAGGGCAAGTGTTGGCCACAAAGTATTTAATCAATACACAAACAATGCCAATTTATAGCTACCAATTCTTCAATAAAAGATGAGTTCTTAGCTGGTATTCAAAGCAATGGAATTTAGTGAAAGCCAAAATACTGTCTGTCTGTCTGTCTATCTATCTANTCTATCTATCTATCTATCATCTAGCTATCTTTGAAGATTTTAAAAAAGAAAGATAAAAACCAATACAACCAAATTTAAAGTAATAAAAGGAAAAGAAAGAAATCAAAGATAAAATAAAAGTACAAGAAAGGAAAACTAAAGAAAAATAGAAAAGAAAAGATACAAAGAAGTAGCTTCCAATCTTTTTTACAGCAGTTATAACTAAAATTATAAAGTTAACTCTTACTCTATGGTTATAGCATATCTCTCTTCTTTCTATAATCTATCCTGTGTAATCATCAAACCATAAATCATAAATTAGTATTTTATCTGTTTTATGCAAAAAGCCCATAGGGATTTCCAGTCAGCAATAAATGTTGACATTATTTTTATACATATGGTTTTTTTTCTGATAAAAAGTAAATCTAGCTATCAGCACGTTCCATCATCTTCACCAACCAAATCTTTCCATCTTTGTGCATACAATAATCTTGCTGGAGTTATCATGTGCAAAAACAAAGTTCCATGACTTTGTTTTTCAAACTGTTTATTCATCAATCCAAACTAAAAATTCTGGCATATTAATCTTTAAAATCATCTGAATCAGTGTGCGTATTTGAATCCAACATTTTGATGTTTATTATGCATGTGTTGCTCTCCTATATTTGGTGGTGGAATTCTGTTTTCCAAACCCTGTTTAAGTCACATGAATCCTGAAATTTTAAATAGTTTGTGGTTTCCACCAAAGAACTGGGTGTTATTTTCAGCAAAATAAGTATAATCTTATCCTTCACTCCTTCCGAACATCTGAACCAATGAAATGTTAATATTTATTTTCAAGTTAGACTCTATCCAAATTAAATAATTAAACACACATACACACTCATTCACAAAGAGTTATGTTTTATATATAAAATTACGTGTTAGGTGAAGACTTTGGACATTTTTTCTCATTTTTGTGCATTTGCTCTAAATTTTGTGAATGATTTCTTGGTTCTAATGAGAATCATTAATTTGGACATATTTGTGATGCTACTAAAATTCCTTCCTAGACAGCAGAACTCCTGGGCCAAATCATTGCTCTGAAAATTAATGTGGGAAAATAGAAATAGAATGGTTAGGCCAGACATAGTTTAGTTCATCTAAAGTGAGTGAAGTTGTTACTGTTTGGAGCCATAGCAATTGAACTATCTCAATGGCATAGAATGAAAAATTCTTCAATCTCCTCCAAGGTCATTCTGTTCTATTTCCCACCAATAAGCAATAGTGAGTGATGTTAATGACTCTAAGAGATTACTTTGGTGTCATGTTTTCCAGTCATGTCTCCTTTATTGTCTAGGTGGCCAACAGCCTGGAATACTAATCAAGTAACCAGTAAGCTGTTGGATATTCTATTTTTCTTTACAAAGTCTTGCCTATAACAGTACAAAGGTAATCAAACAACTTCTCCTTTACAGAGGATTTCTGGAGTTCAGAAGCCTTCAGCTCATTTGACAGGCCTTGCCTATCGTGTAACCAAATCAGGCTTCTATTAATGCTATGATATTCATAGTGCTGAGATTGTTTGCCACCTCCAGGAATCTACTATAAAATGGTTTATTATATCACTTGCTGTAAATTTGTTTCTACTATGCCTGTTGCGTTTGTTAACATTTCAACCTATATATGTAATGTAGATGTTTCTGCACCATGTCTTCTTCCTTGGATCTTATATTCTGGTGCTTGACCAAGAAACAGTGAAGTTTAGTTTGATTGGGAAAAAGAAAGTTAAGATGGCTCCTCCTTCACAATTCTCAGAGTATATCTTTAGTGATGGAAATAGCTGCTTTGGTTTAGCAAGATTTTTGGTTACAGATAAGGAACAATAAAGCAAACTGCTTAGAAGTAACTCTATGTTCTTTCTTGGTTTTGGAAGCCTGATACTAAATGGCAGAACCCAGAGCATGCCTTCTCTATTAGACCTGGAGAGACCCCAGGGAATTTATGCATATTAGTACATATTTCCAATTTTCAAGCCACATGCCAAAGAGGTTCAAAATGGAAAACTATAATTATTAAGACTAATTTATTAATGGAAATCCAGTACTTACAGGGATGGAGAGACTCTTTCCACAAGTCCTGCAGTGAGCCAAACCTGTAGGGAGAAGATTCCATGCAACCAAAGGGATTGGTTTCATCGGGAGAGCTCTCCCCGCCTTTCCACTCCCAAATGGTATCATCAAAGGAAGTTCACACATTAATGTGGATTATGTGTCTAGAAGGGTATTGGGCACCTAGCTAAGACTAAATAAGTTAATAGTTATTTAACTGGAGTTAGAGCAGGAAGTTTGTTATCTCACAATTTACAAGATTAATTTATAAGAATAAATTGGAGAACAAACTTGTCCAAGCAGCATGTCTTCAGCGTGTTAATTTAAAGACATCGGTTAATCACAGGATAACCAGTAATAGATAGTGTTCATTCATCAAATTCACATTCCATCTAGTATTTCTAAATTACTGAATTCCTTTCTTTTTCTTCCTATTCCTCAATGCCATAATGGACTCTCTTTGATTTACTGAATTGCTGAAAAGTTTTACTTACAAATTTTTCTTATTAAAAATAATGAAATTTTTGCTAGTTTTAGCTCAGATTTCTTCTTAATTAGTTTGTATTGATTAAGTTTAAGATGACATACTTTGGTGGCTACTCCATCAGTTATCTCAGTCTAAATGTTTTTAGTAATATTCTACTGAAACAAACAAAAAACTCCTCTGTTTCATTGCCACAAACTTGATTCAAAACTTTTGTTCTTCTGTTCTCATAATCTTGAATTTATGTCAGCACTCAAGTTCCATATGATGTTATGTTCAGGCAGAATAACAGAAGCTGGCTTTTTGCCTCAGCTGGAAAATCAGCAAAAGTATTGAGCGGTCAATGTTTTCCATGAAACTCAGGGGATGTCAGTGAAATAAATAAGCCAATGGTTATCTTAAACCTCACAGGCCATAGAAGTTCTGGATAAATTCTAGAAGTTGCTCTATTTCAATGTATGTAAAAGTGGATATCAAGGTTAGAACTAAAAAAATGACAAGGCAATGAAAGCAGCTTACATTGCCAGTTCTTTTAATGAAAGGATGGGAAATATAAGGCCTTCCAGATGTTGTTAAGCTGCTATTCAGCATGCCTCAGCCAACATAGCCAATGGGAAGATATGCTGGGAGCTATAGTTCAGCAACATCTGGAGAACCATCAAATCCCCACCCATGCTTTGACTTCACTGCTTTGCGTGGTGGCATAGCTTCACATATTGGCAAAATTAGGCTTATTTTTTTCCTAAATCTTCATCCTTACTAGGGATTTTAAAGCTTTGGTATTAAATACTAAGCTTCGCTTAGACAGCCACAACCACAAATCTTTCAGTTCATTCACATTTAGTACTCAGATGAGTTTCAAGTAGAATAATTTAATTGAAAATGTTATAAGTTGTTTCAGACGGGATTTTGGCTACATTTATTTCTACTCTACTTTAGAACATTTAATAGTTAGCCAATCCCTTCCATTGGCATCCAACTCTTATAAAATATATTCTTTAAAAGAGGAAAGAAATAATTCATTGCTCATTTCCACTTGGCCAGGGGATAAAATGTATCATTGTAGCATTCTTTTGTTTGTTGCAGAAACAACAACCAAGGCATACATCTTTCACATTTTAACTGTTCCAGAAATACTAATGCTTGTCAATGTTGGAAATAAAATCTCATGCAATATTTTAACATAAGTTTTCCAAAGCAACTTGCGCCAGAACTGATTCTTTGACTTTTCATAAGTAATAAACTGTCTCTGAAACTTCAAAGAGGCCATGGCTCCAATCACAAAAAGAAATACTTGGGATATCAAAGAACTTTAAGTTCTTCATTCAGTGTTCCTGCTTTGTCCAGCCTTGCTGAAAAAATATGCAAGAATGTTTCTCACCCTTGAAGAAGGATCTCGATTTCCTGAGGACATAGAAGCCATGATCAGAGAAGGTATGAATTTTTTCAGACCATTCCCTGGGTGAACTTAGATCAGGTCATATGCTGTGTTGTCAGCCCTGCATTTCTGTACACAATGCCAACCTGAAGAAGGATTTTGTCCACTGTTCATTCTATCAACATTAAACTATTGTGAGCAAGCTCATTATTTGTAAAAAATCAACAGTTATTCAGTAAGGATAGAAAATCTATAGCTTCTGACCTCCCTTTTTGTAGCTCTCAAGCATTCTTTCCTATTTCTATTTTCCCTACCATGGGTAGAAAACAGATGGAAATTGTACAGTAGGCATATTACAGTCATTTCTTTTTTAAAAAAGATGCCTCTAGTCTAGCCTTGCCTTATATGTCGTATATCCTCACCCACTTTATAATCTGATCCCCTTAAAACTGCACCCCTTACTCACCAAAAGTTTAATGCAGAAATATAACACTGCTTTTTTTTCCCCTCATGACAAGGATTGATTGAGTTTCTGATCGAATCAAAATGTGTGCAATACTCAGGATTATTTAGACTAGAATAGAAAGAAATATTTATATTGGATAGTCGATAGCTATAATTAGATTTGGGGAGTTCCAGGGATAGTAATGCAAAATGAATAAGGCTGTATTACACTAAGATTTTCTCTTTTCTCTTTTTTATTTATTTGTTTCATCATCTTACTAGAAGGGAAGTGGCTCAGTGGCCTAATGACATTGGAACCAGTCTCTGCTCTAGCAGTTCAAGTCCTAGCACTGCATGGCAGAGTGAACTCCTGTCACTCATCTCAGCTTCTGACTACCTCACAGTTCAAAAGCATGTTCTATGCAAACAGATAAATAGGAAAACTTTGGTGAGGAGATAAGCTGTGGCTTCATGCAGTGGCTAGAATCCTGCTGCCACTGAACCTTCCCAGTTACAACACCCATTTGTGATGTGGCTTTGGTGGAAGGAGAGGGCCTTGGATGCTGCTACAGGAAAAGCCACTCGTCTTTCTGGTGTGAAGCTAGCATGCCCTCCTGTGGCGCACCTTGGGAAGCACACATGTGTGTACCTAAAAGAGCTGGTAAACAGGCAGCCAAACTACTACTCAGCATTAGCATTGTAACCTCTTGGCTAATGTAACAACATCACATGCGAAACAAATAAATCAATAATCATCATACTAAGATTTTCTCCTTTTTAAATGCATACTCGAAGCCTGTGGTGTGGAAGTAGTATTTTCTTTGTTCTAAAGGTTATAAGATTAAAGCTTTGTTATACTACAGTTTCCTACATTGTAATATCTTTCAGATGTAACATGTTTCTGTACATGATTCTCAACTCATCCCAATTTAAATCCTACATCAGTTTAGCCTCTCCATGAAGTGGGCTGCAGCACATGGATATGTGTATATGTGTATTTTAAACAAAATGTATTAGTTGGGAACTGGCACCTTCTGATTTTCTGTGGATATAATGTAGACCAATTTGTTGGGCAGATTTGATTTCATAGAATCCTCAATTCAAGGTTGGTCTCTGGAATGTTTGTGTATCTAGATGAAACCCTCTGTTTGCAGAAGTGAGAAAAATGTGTGTTGAGACAGATGGGCCCAAGCGTTTATGTGGTTGCTTTGTAGAAGGTAATTGCCTATGGTCTCCTGCCAGCTTGCTAGCTGCACCCATCTATAAAAACATTTGTATAACTAAAGTATATAAATGGGAAGCTTTCATGTCGCCCACAGTTAAACCCCATCAACATACCTTTATAAAAAGTAATTAGTGAAGATAGCTAAAGTTTATTTGAAATAGGGCTACCTGACCTGGCCTGCAGAATTCCAGATGTCCAGCAGATGAGAGCAGAGAGATACAGAAAATTCTAAGTTATTGTTTCCATCTAGGGGCCATCAGGATTTTTGCAGCACAGACCTGATTGTTTTCTTTGAAAGTATATTGGGAAGCTAGAAAAAATGGCAAGGAGCAGGCCCAGTAGTTTTCCTTCTGGGAAATGAGTATTTTCCATGAGTACATGTGCCTCTACTACCAGAGAGAACTTCACTCACTAAAGGAATTGGTTCTAAACACTTGACTAAGAAGTGTGAAAAGCCAAAGGCTTTGCAGATACAAATGTATCCAGTTAAATCACCTCTTGGTATTTAAGATTAAGCCTATGCTTTTTCCTGGAAACAAGTGGAAAGGCTAGGCACGGGCAAAAAGTAAATTTCTGATTCAATACAGATATCTCAGTAAGAGATAGTTCGGACGCATGTAGGGAAGTCAGTACAATGACTAAAAGCATTGCGTTATTTCAGTCTGTCCCTTTTTGTGCTCAGTATCCTAGCAACAGACCAGGCTTCCCCAAGCACATCAAGTGTCTTCCAGATGTGTTGGATAGCTATGATGTCTGGGAATTCTGGGAGACTGCGTTCAACACATCTGGAAGGCACCAAGTTGAGAAAAGATTTAATAAAATATACATTTTATAATACAAGGAATTGGCCTATTTAGATGGTCTAAAACCATGATTCATGTTTTGCCAACTTTTCTAATCCCCTCTAACATTCAAGTGCTTTCATGCATGAGGACTTTAAAAGCAGGTAGATAAGTACTCATTGATAAGTTTTCTTCATGATTTATTTTTGAGATTGAGGGCAGAGCTTCTAGTTTTCAGTCTAAAAAAATCTGGGACAGGATGTATTGCTGGTCTACCTATTTATTTGGTTTACAAACCCCCCCCCACACCAATTATTATTTGAAGGTGGGTCCAGTTTGCACTCTCTTTAAAATTAAGAACCATGAAAAAACAGAGCAAGACCTTCAAGCGGCCCATCAGTCAGCAGCATCAATTGGACAATAGATTGAGTAGATATGCAAGTCCCAGATTCTATTTTGAACTATTCAAATGTACTGAATTTCTCTTTAAATTTTTATAATTTGTAGCATATGAAAATTATCTATAAGTCAATTTCTTGTCTTTTTTCCTCCCTCCCTCCCTCTCTCCTCCTTTCTTTTGCTGCACAAAACCTCTTAGCTGCATGGTATGTCTTCTTTTCTGTTCTGACGAGAATGATTTTAAGAAGGAGAATAGCTAAGAGGAAGATTTCTCCTTTGAACTACAATAGCAAGAATCAAAATAATATACTAATAGTTTTTGATTCCTGGTACTAAATATTTATTAGCATGCTGGAATTTTCTTGATTTCATTTTAGGATAAGATGTGATGCACAGGCATTTAAATTAGAATAGTCATCTGGTTAGGTAGTATAATCTGTTTCAACAACGATCACATGATCTAAGATATCTAAATACCATAACAAAATATGGAAACAGCAAATCAACATTTTAAAAATTAAAATATGTATATTTAATGCAGACAAAGATGTAAGTTGTCTCTATATTATTAGTACAAATAGGTAAAAATGCTTAACATAAGAAAGACATTGGTATTCCAAATTTCACTTCTCAAATATTTTATGGTGAAGCTTGAAATGAATGTAGGACAGCCATTGAGAACAATTACATTACTTCTTTATGCAATAAGTTTTGATATTAATCTTGTAGAAAAGCAAAAGGAAGGAAGGATTATGTTTAGTTGTATGCTTTCTAGAATTTTGCTAGCTAGGCTCATAGGTGTCTTCCCTGTGGCTGTAACAGGAATCAAATCAAAACATTTATTATGGTCATAGACCAGCACAGATGTAGTGACTGGGTGGAAATAAAAGTGTCAATGAACATCCTTGTTGGAGATGAGGCCATTGGTGGTGCACCGTTGTACCGAACACCTTTTCTGCTCCATTACTCTTCCTGAGCTGAAAGAGGGGTACAGCTGCAGTTAGCTGGCCCCAGTGGTGAGCAAAATGTAAAACTAGAATGATCCAACAGAAACTTTATGCTTCTACATTACTGATAGTTAGTTCTAGGACAGGAGCAGTAAAGATAAATGGAATTTGCTTATCTTAGGATAATTTGCTTGAGAACAACATGTATTCTTGCTCAACAATTTAACAACAATAACATCAAGACTTTTGGTGTTGATTTTTTTATATTGAATTCTTTTACCAGAACAATTTGGAGAATGGGACTAAATATTAAATTAAATACTTAGCGGTGGGATGATTTTTTAGTTTTAGCCAGATATTTCTTGACTTGTTCTGTTCCATTTGTAATCTATCTGAATAAGCAACATTAGCCATGAAAACTTTTTGTCACTTGATGTATAATTATATTAGCATCTTACAATTTAGATATACTCTGTGGACTGCAGCTGAGCTTCTTATACACATTCAACACTTGAATTAAAAAAAGAAAAACAAGCTTTTCATTATTTTAAATGCCTTTTTATTAGTACTTTATTTGTAATTTATAGACAGAAAATATCCTAGATGCATAAATTCTGTATGGCGAAGAAACACACCCTTATGAATTGACAGAACTCTTTAATAACAACTTTTGCAGCATTTTGTGGTACTTTAGGATGGCTGGGTTTATTGTTCTTGCCTGGACTGTGTGCTTCCTTTCCTATGTGGATCTATATGTATAGTCTGGCTTTTTAATTTCTTAAAACTTGCAAAGAGAATGAAGCTGGTATTATCTATTTGCAAATGCTGCATGAGAGTCAATATAGGAATATTATTGCTACAACTAGTATGTCTCTTATAGAAGTGTTGTGTCACATATTTGGGACATTACTTGGGTTTTGCATGTACAGTATGTGTGATTCAGCAATCAAAATCCATGGAAATGTCTACAAACCACCACTAGCCTTTTAAAACAGGTTTTAAAAACCTCATTAAGTTTTCAGTAGATACAACAGTTCCAAACTCAAGAAAGCTGAATTTGTCTCTTAAGTAAAGGCCTAATGTGTTGTGTTTGACTTAGATATGTCAGCCCATTAATTATAGTATGTAAAACATATTGATAGAATTTAGCCTATTGTGATAGTTTCAAACTGTGGTTAAAAATAGTGTGTAGTGCAATCTGAAAGCTCAGTCACAATTCTTCATCATTATACATTCTAGGACCAAAAGCTCAAATTTCAGAATGAGGAGATTCTCTTAAAATTATTTTCTGATAAACTCCAAAAAATATTTTCAATTCTAGCCTATATAGTTGGATTATAATGTTGAACCTGTCTACATATTGTATGAAGCAAAGTATGAAGACTTTAGCTTGTTCACTGCCTTGCTTTTCAGTCATACCAAAACTGTTAAATGTATCATTACCCAAATCATTTAAAAAGTGATGTAATTAAATCTGAGTAAATGTGTTCACAAATCAGTTCCCAGAGAGATAGAAGTTGGCTATATTACTCTACATGTTCAGCTGGACCTTGTCTTATCACAGCTTTGGACAGCTAAGTTTATTTTGTTGTTTTGCAATGAAAAACTAGATTCAAATCAGCAGCAATTGAGTTATTTCAACTTAAGCTAAGTATTCCCATGTCCTGCAGTAAGCATTCTCATTTCCCAGCATTTCTTAAAATGTTATTTCATACTCAATTGGTGGTTCTCCCCACCTGACCACTTTCCTTTGAATTGTATCTTTGTAGCACTTCCATGCATCACAAAGGATATTTTTGAGACATCTGTGCAAGACATTGTTGAGCACCATTTGGCACTGTCCAAACCAGTTATGACTCATTTTTATATAAATGGGAAAATGTGTGAGCCTCTAAAATCTCGGAGCAGTGGCGTAATGATCTGGGGGCGGTTATGTTAACCACCCAACCCCTGTCATGGTCAGATCATTATCTCCTACAGCTGGTCTTCCAGCAGGCCGCCCCACACCGCTGGGATGAGGAGCCNCAGGCAGAGCTGGGGTTTTTTCCCGCTTCCCTTATTCACGGCTCGGCCAAGGATCTGGTGGACGCCTGGCAACAGGCGGCTGCTACAGCCCTCAACTTAGTTGTCCCCATGCGCCCCTTGACTCGCTGCAGATCCCGGGTGGCTCCTCGGTTTACTGAGGAGCTCCGGGGGATGAAGTGGCATAGGAGGGGCTTAGAGA
>AZIM01004773.1:35576-49208 GCA_000516915.1 Ophiophagus hannah | reverse complement strand
AAGACCTGCATATATATATATATATATTTCATTATACACACACACTCACACATTTTCTTTTTTTTTTAATTCTGTGAATTTTCATTCAGAACTTGAATTCAACATTCATGCTATGAGAAAACTGAATTAGCTGGTTTCATTTTTATAAGGTCTACTTAGCAGAAAGTAAAATTTGAAGACCAATATCCTACATCTTTTAAGTAGTGTATTTTATTGTAACAATTAAAATGCACTGTCACATACTTTCTGCTAATCCATCCTGCAACAGAGAATATTGTTGCCTTCAAAAAGTTTGATTCTGATGTCAGGCTACATAAATACATGGTTTTAAATAGTGAAGCTAAACTGAGATTATTCTACAAAATTTCATGCCAAAAACTTGTAGAGACATAGAGCCAAAAATCCTTTGTTATTTCTTTTGTGCTCAAACTAGATCTGTTTTACTTGACCCCTGAATTCAATATGAATGCTTTTCTTTTTTTGTTTTGGCATCTCATCTTTGTTCTGCTGCATAACATATTTTCTACAAGAAAAGTGCATGGTTGAAACAGCAAAACATTTATTCAGCTATTCTGAGCAAAAAGTAGCAATTTATGCAGCATCACATTTGATTTCATCATGTTCAGGAGTCTCATAAACAGTAAGCTTGTTGGCTATACCAATATGTATTACATTTACAATCTTGTCCATGAAAAATGCCTATTTACATTTCTGTAAACAATGACCATTGGATATTACACTTATTAGCAAAGAGCAAATATAATTTTGCTAAATTCTATTTCAGTGTTTGAATATATTTTCTCACAAGCATCATTGTCAGAGTTTCAGAATTATTTTATTCTTTCTGTATTTATTCATTAATTCATTCATTAATTCATAGAAATGTGGCAGGAGAAATCCTGTACATTATCCTTTCTGTCCATTGCCTTTATTTGCAATCTGCTGAACTTTCTAAACATTTTCTCCCTTTTTTTGGCATTATTTTCTCAATGACTTTCCAGGAAAATTAAAGAATTGAATTATCTGCATCTAAAACTTAGGTTCATACCTGAATTATAGGGACCATAAAATGTTCCATGCAGTTATATTTCTTTCTTGAAATATTTATATTTCTATGGAAATTATATATGATGATTGTACTTGAAGCTGTACTTGTTTTTATAAAAAGTTGGTGTATCAGAGATAGGGGGTATTGGGAAACAATAAATTTCTTTAATCTGAACAGTAAAATCTTGAGTAATTTGGCCCTAGAACCAAAAACTTTCAAATATGACCTCCACCTCCGATGGCTGCTGAATGGTAGAAATTTTCCCTTTTCCTGCCGAAGAGTAGCTTGTTGCCCGGGCTGCTCCCTGGATTTGAATGGGAGCACTCAGGATGAATTTTAGATAGCTGTGGAGCCATTTGGGAAGGGGAGTCTTGAAGATTCCAGTTCCCTCTAGATGCAGTCAGAAAGTCACTGGGCATATCCATCTTTCTGTCAGCAGTGTCATTTTCTTAAGAATGCCTGGGCTTTTAACTTTCATTTATTGTTTTATTTTGTATTTGTTCTTAAGGGTTGATCATTGTAAAGAAAAGTTTTTTTACAATGAATATATATTTTACAATGATTATGATAATGATCTATCACTATTGTATGTACAGTGAGAGCTTATGCACCGGAGACAAATTCCTTGTGTGTCTAATAATACTTGGCCAATAAAGAATTCTATCAGCAGTTGAATGCTGATTTATTTCAACCCCTTGCTGGGTTCTAACTTTTTTCCCTCTTTCTTTCCCTGTGATTTATGCTGCTCTCAATAACCTTTATTCTTTCCATTTGAAAGCACGGCTTTGTCTCTCTCCTCAGTTCTTTCTATCTACAAGATATAGTCAGGCAGGATAGGCCTGCTTTTAGTTCCTGTCAGCCAAAGGATGCTAATTGGCAGAAGTAGAAGATGTGCTTTTTCTGCTGTACCTTATGGATCATATTTCCTCTGGAAACGATGATGGCCTTTAAAAACAATCTGCTTCTGTGCATGGACCTGGGATCCTTCTTGATTATTTTAGTGATCTGAGTTGTGGTTTCTCAGCTTCTGTATTTAATAATGTTTTTGTTTTTATTCTATTTTAATTCTGATTGCTGTCCAGAGTATCTTGTTGTGATGGATGATAATATAAATTGGACAAATAAATAAATTACTATATTGATAGGCGCCTGTCAAAGTAAACTCTGAATATTACATGGCAATTTGATTAAAAAGAACAAAAATATGATCCAAAATATTCAAGACATTATTAGCAAAGTAAACGATATTGTGCAGTTACAGACCAAATAAATTGCTTTAGGAAGATCCCAGAAAAAGAAGTTTTACATACAGATGTAGACATAGTAAGAAAAGATTGAAAATATTTTATTAGAGAGAGAAAAGAATTCAAAAAATATAACTTAGCAAAAGAGTAAAATATTTAAAAATAAATATAAAAAACATAACAGTACAGAGCTGGATTTCTTTTGCAAAATTAATAAAGGTATAACTTGTTGTATGGTTAATAAATCATTTGACATAAGGCTATCTGGCAATATTATAAGAGAGTTCTTTGAGATAGTATTATTAATAGTTAATTAATAACAAGCATTCATAGCACTTTCAAAGATCATTCATGCTCAATTTGGTGTAGCAGATAATTATTAGGGCAGACTGCATTGGTGAGAAAGGGCTTGATAGTATTGAAAAATATTAGCTGCTATTTCAGAGGAGTTTGTAGAAGATGCTCGCAAATGTTATATCTTTCCCACAAAACCTTCCCATGTATTTTTCTTTTGTTTTAAATATTTCAGTAAAGATTTAAGAATAGCAGACATTATAAGGAAAAAACAACTGGAGCTAAGAAAAAAATTAAACTGAAAGGAAGCACTATATTTGTTCAAAATCTCTTTCACCAAATCTAACACACTAAGCTAAAAATGTAACATTAGTTTCCTCTCAAAAACAGGGTACCAGCATATTTCATGTTAAGTATTCTTAAACATTAGTTATGATGGGTTTCTCATACTTCAACAAGAGCTAGTTTATTTCTAAAATAATAACCTATATATATTTAAATTACATGGTTTCTTCATTGGCTGCCAAGTTATCATCTATTAAATATAAAGAGTGAGGTCAAGTATAAAAAGTGAAAATTTAATATGGAAGCAATGTTTTTGTAGAAGCATTAAAAAGATTTGTATAAGCCATTAATCATATCCCTAGTGTTGTAGTTCAGTCTTAGAAAGTTTAAGTTGGCAGCATCTTTTAATTTCACTTGCAGATGCCGAATTCAGCTCAGGGGACTACCCAAGAGATGGAGGAAGAGGAATTTAACAGCATAAAAATAACTGGGATGATCAGGAAATCAACGAGTTATTCCATTTTAGTGTGAAACTGCACACATGTAAAAAGGAACAGGACTTTGATCATCCTGGTTTCACCTGCCAGTTTTATGCTGTTGACCTGTCTAATATATACCCTTGAGTTTGCTTTGTCTACTAGTGAGCAAGGTGGTGGCCTAGTGGTGAAGACAGTCCCCTTCCAAATCCGAATGCAGAATAAAACTGAAGAAAAAGTGGTATACTAAGAACAAAATCAATGGAACACCTATATTCTATAGGTGCTTTCAAATACAACAAATAATCAATAATTATTTGTGGCAACATTCATATAAACTTGCACATATACATGGGCATATATTGAAATAGTCAATTTACGCAACATGATTAAGTTGGAGAAAACAAATGATTCAAGCAAAACACATTTGTAATACCTTCCAAATAGGATGGCTTTTTAAAGTTGTATTGATTTGTCTAAAGTGTTAAATGACATAATGGCCATACACTATAGTATTGAATAATTTAGAAAGATCAATGTTTTCTGAATTCTGAAGGTGTACAAACTATCTTGGGTGGTACAGGGAATCAATGTAATAAAATAAAAATGAACCGGTTTATAATGATGAATGTTTGGGATGATAGTAACCAGAGGGGGATGAGGAGACAAATCACTGTTACATTATTTAATCTCCAGTCATATCTTCTGCACTATTCCCATCCAAAGTGTAATATTGCATCTTTAGTTGATTTCAGCAGTTAATAACTTTGCATGACAATGAAAAGAGCAATTTCTGAAGAATAATTTATTTATTTCTCAGACTTATTCTAATCTTACAATTTTGTTTTATTGACATCAAAAAAAATTATATTTGCTGATCTGTGAGAAGTGCAAAGAAATCATACTGCAGATTTAAGAATGAATTAGCAAATACAAGCCTTCATAATCTTATAATGAATAATTATTTTTAAAATGTTTGTGCATTGCAGGTAGCTGGACATAAAAAAGACTTTTGAAGTTGTTTGAAACCCATTGGACTTTAAGTCTACATAAACAAGCAAACAAGCAATGCCTGTGTAGTACAGGCAGTTTTAAAAACCTATTTCTAGGTTCTGGTGTGATGCAAAATTAATAAACATTAAAATATGGCTTTAAGATGGTGCCTGAACTTTTGCAGAGTTAGAGATTGTTAGGGAGTTATTTTGCTTTTTGTGAAAGTTACATTATTTTATTGTGTTAGTTTATTGGTACATTTTCTTGGCCATTTGTTTTGCATTGGTCTACAATTGTGATATAGTTTCAGTTGGGTTCCTTGAAGATGGCTCAGTTTTTATCACTGGAAAGAAATGACAAGCTGTTCAGACATAGCAGAAGTAAATGGGTCAATGGGATAATCCCTAAACAGAAGATTTGTGTGGTGAGGTGAGCTCAGAAGGAGTGAATTAAATGGTAGTAATTAAAGAAGCAAACAGAAAATGGCAATTTGCAGATCTAAGTAAGAAATATGATAGGATGAAAAATGAATGAAATATTGAATAAGGATTGCATCCAACCAAGTGGACTGCATTATTTGCAATAAGATCTAATGGCATGTGATAGAGACAAGTGGCAGGGAACAGTTAGGGACAGAGGTTGACAGTTTTTCCCTTGTGATCATGATAATAGGAGATTCCATTGTAAGAAGCCACATCCTGTAAGTTTAGTAGAGCACAGAGTTGCAGAAGCTGGGCTGTTAGGCCTTATTTTTATCAGCAAAAAGTGATATTTCTTGTGGAAAACAATATCAGCAATCATAAAATTTCTAAAAAGCTAACAAAGGTGATATGACATAATTTCTTCTGGGATGTGATCAGGTACTACTTGATATCTTCTGTGGTTACCATGATGTTGGAACATCTAAGATGCTTGCTATGACTTGCTCCTTGAGTGAGAGGCAGATGATGATAAATAAAGGAGGTTCAGGAAATGAGTTCCATCCCTGAAAAATCCTAAGTGTGTGTTGAGGGGTATTAATGCAAGGTGTTGCTTTTATGATAAAGTTCTTCAAATTCACCAACATATTGGCTGTGTCTGCAAGATAGTTAATGCCTGTCTAGAGAAGGAGATTGTATTAGGTGCCAAAAAGTATTTTTCAGTTCTAGTTTGATGTTAACTAATTTTTCAGCAATTCTAAATAAATATTACTACAAAGTTCTGAAATTATTCTTCTTTTTACTTACAGAGAATTCTGTTCTTTTTTGTGTTCAAGGTCAAAAACTGCACAGTTCAGTCTCCAAAGTGACAATTTCTTCATTCTTTTATGGCTGACTGGATAATTCACAATTTTTGGTTATTCCTTTAGGGATATTGCATTCATCTTGAATCCCATCAAGGAGAGTTCAATCCACTATATGTAGAAGATTGCCTAAAAGATATTCTATGAAGTTTATGTTATATTCTCTTTTGAGAAAGAAAGAAAGAAAGAAAGAAAGAAAGAAAGAAAGAAAGAAAGAAAGAAAGAAAGAANACTAACCAGCTAAATATATATTTTATTCTTCTAAATATTAAAAAGAAATTTCTCTTAAATAACTAAAATAATTTTAATAATTTTAATATTTAATACATAAATAATTCCAGGGATTCTGTTCAGCTAGAAACTAACAATTTTATTTAATAGGATATATGTCAATGAAACATTTGCAATCCCAAGAATAACTGAATGCCATATAAGCCTACCTAAGGAAATGTGAGTATCTGACTTCCCTGTAGAGAAATGTAAGAGGGCATGATTAGTGATGGATTAAAAGTAATTAGAATTCTTTATTGGCCAAGTGTGATTGGACACACAAGGAATTTAATTCACTCAGAGAATGAATTTATTTTAAGAACAGTATTAATAGCACTCAATTTATTTTGAAGAAATCATCTATACTACAGATAATGATTTTCTGCACATTTAAATTAAATATTTTCACATGTTTTTAAGTGAAGGTGGATAATTTCTTTATGGACAATATGTCTAAAACATTAAGAGCTGTGTCTGAAAAGTTTTCAATTTTTTAAAAATAAAAATAGAAAAGAAAATAGAAAAAATCAAACAAAATTACACCAAAAAGCTTACATCAGGAAGATACATAATAATAATAATTGATTTACATAAGTTATATTTTCATTAGCTATTCAATAAGGATTTTGCTTAACATAGTGAAAAAAAATTATAAAGTGTGTGAATGTAAATTTGGTTTTAATAATAAGATACAGAAATATTTAATTGTAAAATTTTACATTAAAAATGTCAACTCGCAAAGCTTCCCTAATCTGCTCCCAAGTTGCCATAGGCAGCGGGATGGGATATCGAACCTCGCAGCTGCATCGAGGAATTTACACCTCAGTCAAAACAACAGATATCCTAGCTAGCCAAAGTCAAGGCCATCTCCACGGAGACCTGGAAAAGCTGGAGGGAGTGGCTTCTATGACCCACGAAATTCCTTCATTGGGGAATGTTACTGATGACACACCTTGGGGGGAGGGGGAAACAGGTTTAGAGGCAAGGCGCAAACTGAATGGGGTCAGAGCTGGCTTCACTAGGTCCGTGCCAACATGTTGCTCCTAATAAACAACTGGATTTTTCTTGAAACTTTGCTTGAAGCTCCTGCTTTCATTAGGGCATCGGTCGGAACCCTGACAGCAATAAATGGTAAGGTGTACTGTTGGAAAGTGTGGTTGAAAGTCAGAATTATGACTTTAAACCAGTTATTATATAATGACTAATGGCAGCAACAACACAGATTATTGTGGTTCCAATTTTTTTTGTTTCTGTTTTTATTTATTTATTTATTTATTTNNTTATTTATTTATTTATTTATTTATTGCTTTGATCTTTTTTGGTTTTTAAGTAACAATTGTGAGCTGCACAGTTGTGGCTTTTATATCAGCCATGTAAGAATTTCTCAAGTACATAATAAGTAAATAGATTTTCTCTTTTCTTAGTTTTAGTGTGTTTGGTTTCTTTTATTTTTATTGTTTCTATTGTATATGTAAGGATGTTTTATTTAATTGCATTTAGTGTATTTAGACAATATTTTGCATTTTGAAAAATGGCAAAAACAAAATAAAACATTCTAAATAAAGAGAAATAAAATAAGGAACGTTTTTCCAGATGTTTAAAAAAATGTTGTAAAAAGAAATGCCTAATTGAAAAGAATGTTATTACACTACAAAGATGCCATGATGGATCAGATTTGTACTGTTTCATACAACCTAGTGATATGAATTTGTAATTTTAAAAAGTGTTATTTCTTGATACACTTTGATTAGAGATTTGGTTTGATTTCATATTTTACAGTTATAGATGATTCAATGTTGCTGTGCTTTATACTATTTTTAAGATCTTTTTTCTAAGAAAACTTAGAAACTTGAAGTTTGGGGAAATTTCTATCAGTATTTCCTGACACCCTGTATACCAGGGGGGTACAAAATGTTTCTGGCTCGAAACTGTTTTAGCTTTTGGTATGCTGAGAATTTTACTCTATGAATTGACTGAGAACTGGACTAAATAAAGGAAATATCCAAACAAAAGTTAAATATGATTTAATTTATATTTCTTTGAAATTACATGGCATACACTTTATTATTATTTTGAAATACAATTCATAGATGTCATATCCCAGTGTGTTTTGCCCAGAACATGCTCACAAAAACAATATTTTTATTAATGTAAACTAATGTTGGCTAAAAAAGACATCCTACTGCAAGAATTAATTGTCTCAAAGGCTTTTTTGTTTTTCAGATTTAGTTTAAAATTAAACATCAAAAGTAATAATTCTAATATCTGAAGGACTATCTAATTGCTATGAAAAGACCAACTGGCACAAGTAGTAGTTTTCCTGCAGTGTATATTTTCTAAAGACTAAGATTTTGGAGTAGATAATTTGATGCCAAATTTTTGGCTAAGGAATTTGAAGTGTAGATCATCAAGACAAATGTTTAGTAATCAGAAAGCAATAACCCAATTGCCATGGAGTCTTACATATTTTTCAGCTGTGGTTGCCAGTGAAGAAGAGAAACCATGCAGATAGTTTTTGTATACGTTATAAACCCATCTGTTACTCCGTCTGGCAAAAAATATAGTGCTTTACAAACTCTTCTTATCAATATACAATTGTTAGCTTCCTGCTGATAGCACTTTAGTAGTTTTCCTTGTATAATTATTTCTAACAGAAAATAAACAACCCACATGTTCAGCAGTAATTATGATTCAATTAACTAACCAGAAACAACAGGTGGGGTTTGTTATATTTTATTTTTCCTTTAAGGATCTTCAAAGGTTGTCTTGCAATATCTGTGTGCCTAGGTATTCATGAAGTGTAAACACAGATTCAGTAACATGTATAGGCAGTGTTGTCTTGATGCAGCACAATTTGGAAACTATTTCTTTATCAAAATCAGTTGTTAGGGTGGCAGAAGACCTATGTGCTTATTATCAGATATGCAAACAAATATGTATGACAAAGTACCACATCATTTTCCATGCTTGTACATGATTGGAAATATGGTAAAACAATTTATGAAGAGTTTACCAATATTAATGTAAAAATAAGTAGTCTACCTCTTCAGAAATTGCTGCTGAACACAGCAAGATTTGGAATTAAAGTGGTGGAGTGAGCAAATGCATTTCGCTTTATACATATTTAAATAGCCTATAATGAAAAGTATCCTTTCAGTTATGAATTAATTAGTTAATTCAAAGCTCTTTAAATCTTGGAACTGCTTCTTGCCCAACACCAATATACTATTGGTAAATGTTTAAATCTTAAAGCAGTTCTAGTTATACCCTCTTATCAATGCAGTTTTCATTTAAATAATGAGGCTCAAACATATATATATATAAACTGTCAGAATTGAATGAGATACAATACTAAAGCCCCTTCTATGAAGTTTAGTAAATACTTCTCATTTCTGAAAAGTAAAAAAAAATTGTCAGAACAGTAATATAGGTAAATATGACTGTTCATTTAACAATGGTCTGAAGTTATGATGGTCTTGGAAAAATTGAATTATGATCTGTCCTTGAAGTTACAACCGTTATACCAACTTACAGTCATGTAATCTCAATTTGGGCACTTGGCAACTGACTAGCATTTTGCAGTGTCTTGCAATCACATGATCATGGTTTGTGATTTTCCCAGCCAACTTCTGAAAAGCAAAATCAATTAGGAAAGCCAGATTCATTTAAGAATGCTGTTTTCACTTAACCGCCATATGATTTGCTTAAAAACTATGGTGATTCATTTTAACAGTGATAATAAAATCTAGTCTCGTCATATGATGAATCACAACAACCACATTGAATATTGATTGAAATTCTGGCCCCAATTCTGACTATAACTCAGGGAATACTGTTCTTGTTTCTTGGTATATTTTTCTTTCCAAGCCAATGTTTTAATGTATTCTTTAGGTTTCTGTCTACATTGTGTGTGCAAGGTTCCACTGCCGTTCTGCTTTTTAGTAAGATTAAAAACATCTTTTTGCATTTTCTCTTCCATTGATGCTTTTATAGGAGTCAGTGAAATTCTAATGGTGGTTTGTCAATAATGACAATATAGTTCCAGCATGGATCAGTTACCATTTGATACTTCATTGGAAAATTCTGCAGACTCATTTGTTACCTTTATGCCACATTGCATTTGGGTATTTTGTTATACGGGGATTAGAGGAATTACAAGAAATTTAGAGTGATCTTTTATATTGATTTTAAACATTTTAACATTAAGCAAGACAATTATTACAGCATCATTTGAGAAGTGCTAAGGCTACAGGATGCTTTCTGTTCATATTTTATTACGTTTCATCAATTTGATTAAATATTAATGGTATATTACATAAATCATATTTGTAAATATTGTTCAAATACAGAATGTTTTAGCAGTGATAGTACCCAACTACATTCAAAATATAAAATTTAATAGTCCAATAATTGAAACAGCCTAAATATATGTTTCATTGTAGTTGTTTTTGCAAGCCGTATTTTTTATGAAATATAGTTTACCTCGAAAAACTGAAAATAAAACCCTTTGCAGAGTAGTTATATAGAAGACAAGTACACTAGTCTCCCATACAACTTCAAATGTGTTTCTGGTCAGAAACAGAGGTTGAGCTAGTAATCCATTTATTATTACACTGTAGCACAAAATTATCAGAAATTTTAGTCAACTTTCAACTTTCTGCAAGTAAATAACCAAAATAAATAATGCTAAGGTTCTAATATTTGTGGCTTGCAGAACCTGGATGATAATCATTTCTCATTATTATTTCAGGTTTGGGTTTTTCCCTAAATTTTGTATTTATGTGTTACTAACCTGGAAGGAAGGAATGCCAGAAAGAGAGAACAGTTGTTGCCTGGTGCAGCTATATTTAAACATTTTTAATGGAACTTTATGCACGCAATATTTCAAAAGCATGTTAGATTTTGTTAACTTTTTATACAGAATATAATATTTGTAATATTTTATTAGTTTCTTGACATTGCTGAAAGGTCAGTTCTATCAGAAATAGTCTGTTCCACAAATGATCGTTCTTCTAAGTAGGAACTTATAGGATAATTTCCTTGTATTCAGTCCCTACAGATTACTTGGTTTCACTTGGTTTCTATTTGTTGAATCTTCTTTCTTTCAGAGAAAACCACAACTTGGTTAACAAAATCTGCCCACATTTACATGTAGCATTGTATGCAATTCAAGTTACTTCTGACTAAGGAAACTTTTTAAATCTTTTCTCATCATAACAAAACAATTGACTAATGGAGGTCCCACATTACTGCAGCAAGAATGCTACATATCACTGTCATAACTTTATGCTGATTTTTAATAAAAAATGTAGATCATCTCTCATTTTTAGTCAGTGTTATAATGAAAGCAAGTGAGACAGAGTTATATATTGCTGAATAAAACTGTTGGTATCAGCACAAACATTTGTTTCCTAAATAAAACTTTATGGACATGCCAATGCTACTTTTATTGTTATCCTTTTCCTAATATTCAGCTCAGGTCCATTTTCTAACTGTATTTGAAAATTTGGAAGAAAGGTCATTCTTTCAAACTTATGATCAGAAATTGAAACATTAATCTACCTGCTATAATAATTTGCAGACATTTTGATGCAATATTTATTATATATTTACATCATATTAAATTGTTTCAATTCATTGACTGAACTAATTTGAATATGTAAAGTATTCCAGCTAGCAGTAGGATGGGTAATATATTGAATAAATTAAGACTGTCTTATTTTTTAAACACACACACACACACACACATTTATATAAAAAAGCTTTACAGCTGCATGTGTGTTATTCAATATTAGACTGCCAAAAACATTGACTTGCCTTTATAATTTTAATGGTAAAGTGTTTGAAATTAAAACATTTGAATGTACAAATTAAAATTGTCAACAATTAGTATTTCAATACAAGTTATAAAACATGATATCTGTGCTATATAAAGATAGCAAAACACATTTGGAGCTTCTAAATGACTAGTTTTGATTGTCATTTGAACTTTCAGAGGTGTATCACAATACATTCTTAATTGATAGGACAGCCCTCAAAAATAATTAAGTGGAAAAAAGGGCATTGTCTTACCTGAACACCTTTTCAATGGAGAATCCACACATGGTTTGACACATGCCTTTCTGCCCAGAAACTGAGTCCTCAATCTTTTACTATGCCTCTCTGCCAACTGTCACTTTCCCAGTTTATGACGAAGGCACAGTCATCTGATGGACTCCACGGTGGTATTGACTCTTTATCTCCTGGACGTGGGACCAGATGGTCACTGAGGGGGAGTGGATTCTCCATCGACCTGCTGAAAAAAGGCATTCAGGTAAGACAATGCCCTTTCTCCAGCACGTCGATTGGACAATCCACACATGGGACATACCAAAGCCTAGCTGTCCCTATGGGCGGGAATCAGTCTGGTCCTGAGTGCCCTTATTGACATGGACTCACTGGAGCACCCTCCTGCCAAAGGCAGCCTCAGCTGAGACAAAGGTGTCCAGCTTGTTGTAGTATACAAAAAGAGATGGGGAAGGACCACGGTGCTGCCCTGCAGATTTTTTCAGTTGAGGTACACTATCTGCAGAATGCCTTCCAAGTAGAGTTGCAAATCCTATTGGTGGAAGGTCTCTTGGAAGCCTGGATAATTCTGTATCACTCTCCTTGAGAAGTTGTCATTCATCAGGATACTCCTTTCAAGTGCCAGGTGGTCAGTTGGAGCCACTGAGGCTCCAGGTGGACCAAGACCCCCTGGCTGAGAGAGACCCTGTTCCGAGGAATCCTCCAAGGATGGGATACAGATAGGCTGATGAGATCTGCATACCATGGCCATCTGGGCCAATGGAGAGCGATTAGTAAGATCTTCACCTTTTCCAATAGAAGTTTCCTGATCACTCCCGGTATGAGGGGAAGAGGAGGGAATGTATATAATAGGCCTCCAGACCAAGGACAGTGAAGTACGTTGATTCCCTCTGCTCCCAGTGTCGCAAATCTCATGAAATATCTGGACATTTGTGAGTTTGCCAGGGTGGTGAACAAGTCCAGGACTGGGTGGCCGAATCTCTCGCACATTTCCTGAAAAAGTCCAGGTGCAACCACCACTCGCAGTAGTCCACCATGGTCCTGCTGAGATAGTCTGCCTGTGAGTTTGTCGCCCCTGAGATGTGCTCCACCTTGAAGGAAAGCAGATGAGCTTCTGCCCAGAGACACAGTTGGTACACCTCATGCATGAGGGACCTGGAGTAGGTGTTCCCTTGGCAGTTGATGTGTGCCTTTGAGGCCACATTGTCCATCATGATCAGTATGTGTTGTCCTCTAAAGTGGTCTTGAAGTGCCAAAGGGCGAGGTTGATTGCTTAGAGCTCCAGCCAGTTTATGTTGTTTTTCAGGTCTGCCTGAGACCATTCTCCTTGTGCCAGCTGGGACTGGAGAAGGGCTCCCCATCCAAACAGACTGGCATCCTAGATCAAGGTAAGGCAGCTGGGCTCTGGAATGGTAACAGGAACCATTGCAGGTTCTTGAATGTGATCGGGCCCAAGGTACTATCACTATACAAGGTACTATCACTATACAAGATACCATCTTCCCCAGGAGGTGAGAGCATGGCCAATGGAACAAAGTGTTCCATCATTCATTTCATTCATTCATTTATTCATTTATTGGATTTCTATGCCGCCCCATCTCCCAAAGGACTTGGGGCGGTGTACAAGCATAAAAACAATAGAAATACAATACAATATTAAAAATTAAATTAGAT
>AZIM01004773.1:11906-26165 GCA_000516915.1 Ophiophagus hannah | reverse complement strand
TGGAAATTAATATGTTAGTGAGGGTGTGTAATTATGTTCTCAGGTGGTCTTTGTCAGTTAGGCGTTTGCTTCTGGAGATGAGGGTATATTTTTCTGTTTATTGAATTAATTTTATTGTTTGTTGACTTGGAGACAATTTAAGATCATATGTGTTAGACTAAATAGCTTTATCAGAAATAGCTCTAGAGATATACCAAAGAAATATATGTCAAAAAGTGAAAGGTGATTATCATAGAAAAGATTTAGAAAGCAAAACTGGAAAAGAAATATTCTTATGAAATTAAAAGAGTGATGGGATAGGAGCAAAATTCCATTAAAGCTGATATATTTTTCATTCTGTAAGAAATTATTGAATATATTAGAATCAGTAAATATACTAAGTGCTTTATGTTGATTGCCATCTCTGTTTCTAGATAAATAAATATAAATTTTATAATGGATTATAGAAATCCATATTTATATCTAAAATACATCCATTTATTGATTGGATAATTACATATACAACTGAAATCTTAATAATCTCAGTGGACTATTTCAGAAAATTTTGATATTTTGAAGGAATCTTAATTTTCATATCATTCTATATTTCTAGGCTTGTTATTTATTTTCTACCAACTGCTTCATCAGGAAGCTCAGTAGTTTAATTCTGGTGGGTAGACCTAAGTAATGTGACCAACTTTTTTACAATGAAAAAGAAGACACAAATAAATTGAAGGAAAAAAAAAGCCAATTGCGTGCGGCACACTCTCTCAAAACAATTCTCCTGTGTGGAGCGCATGAGTCTCATAATTGCATCTCGCCACACTGTACTGAGCCTTGATGAATTGTCATGTCAAATACAAATATGTCACATCACACACAACGGATCGGATCGGCATCAATCAAATACGGAGATTTACAGATTAGTCTTCAAATATCAAAAAGGAGGACATCTAGGAGGACACTTTTTGAGAGAGGACAGAACTTACAAAAGGAGGACTGTCCTCCCTAAAGGAGGATGGTTGGTTACCTTAACCTAAGAGACATAAGTTTCCAAAAAAGGCCTAAACCTAAAATTTTCATTTTGATAAAGTTTAACACTTAATTCTTCTAGTTGACAAAATACAATGACCACTGGGGTTTTTTTGCCTAATATGAATATATATTAAATCACAGGTGTGACTGCAGTATTAGTTATCCATTTTATTATTTTTTACTTCTTTTTTTAATTGGCTCTATACCTTCGCATTATTATACTACATAATATTCTGTTGTTTTGCAAGTACACTGAATGCTTCTGTACCAAATACAAATTCATTGTATGTATAATTTGGCCAAATAAATAAATTATATAATTAAATATGCTGTAGGAACAGTCATTTCATCTGATTTCACTAACAGAATAAAGAATATTGACAGTATCCCATGAGATAGATTCCTCCTGGTCAGATAAGAGGAATTGCCAATAAATAGCAAAGGAGGTGAAATAAAATATAAATATATTATAATAAAACAAAATATGTTATACTGTATATAATAAAAAAATATTATAATGACTTTATAAAAACAGCAATAAAATAATACATGGACAACAGATTATACTATGCACTTGAATCTAATGGGCATAATCAAAGGACATGTGGCACTTTCTTGTATCTTCCTTCTGAAACAGCTAATATTACTATTATTTGGCCACATTTTTTTCCAGATAGCCCCATTTTATTCAGGCAGCCTTTACGTTTTAAAGCTTAAACCTGAAAGAACCTTGCAGAAATCTTATATGAAGTTGAACTTGGGTCATCCTCCAATTTACCCTAGTTTGGAATGAATCCAATCAAATTCTTAGGTAATCGTTCAAGTTCAAAACTATATTCCCAGTGTCAATCTGTGACTCAAGGCTGGATATTTGAAGATAGAGGCAAGGATATGGATTGCTATCTTTAAGTATCGACTGGTATTAAATTTAACCTTTTGGAGTTGGATCTCCTTATTTTGATAAACTCATGTCATTTTTTGGAGTCATCTTTTGGAGACTAAACTCCAAACATATACTTTTTTCTAAAGACACTCTTGGCACCAGTATTAAGCATGCTGGATCCAATATGAAGAAAAGATTAAAGAATATGGTTCATCAAACTCTGCATTCTGTAAAGATAACAGAACAGAGCAAGTGTATGATTCCAAAAATGTTACTGTTCTGTGTTGCAATCCAGTTTTTTGCTTACCAATTGCAATTCACAGAACTATATAGGGAATACCAAATTTTGTATAGTGGCTTGAGCAAAACAAAGATAATTCTTTTTGTGTACGTGAGAATAAATTTGTTTTACAATTGTAGATTTATTTGCTAATATGCATAATTTTGTTTACTAATGTACAGAATCTTGAAAATGACCAAATATAGCCTTTCTTTTCATATTGAATTTTAATATATGTCAATTTGTTTCTCAAAGCATCAAACAAAAAGAAAAATATGAAAACTTATATTATTGATGCTTAAAAAGAAAATTGAAACTAGCATTNAAACATTGCCAGTTTTTATGTTAAGGAATGATTTCTGCAATAGTTTAGTTCAATCAACAATTTGGAATTTTCAGATTAGAGTAGCACTTTATTTTTCTAAATTGTTTTTGTCAATATTCTAGTAATAAGTTTGCCAAAATGAAATCCAAAATTGTGGTTCTGCCTTTAATTTTTTTTTGATGGAATAGATAGTTGCTTCCTTTTTTATTATATGTTTTAATCAACAGCCAGATCAACAGACAACCATGACACATTTTAGTTAAAGGAAGTATTTTTTTATATTCTATTCATTTCAGTGAACCCCTTATTAAGTGACATTTCCAGCACTTCTAATAAAAGAGAAAGAATTAAAAAAGAGGCTGCACTTTTCACTAACCTAAAATTATCAACCATATTAAGTATCATAATAGTTACATTGCATAATAATGTCTGAAAGTATAGTCAACCAACATTTAGAGAGAAAACATTAGCAATTAAACATTTTAAGACTGTGGTTTATATGTATAATCTTCTGAAAAGAGCTTAACAGTAAGAATTTCATCAGATGAAATCTCTGCTTGTTTTGCTGGTATTTGTGTTGTCTATTCTCTGTCTGTCTGTCTGGAATGCAGGTTAGATTAACAGACGAATGTTTTGCTAACTTTTCCCAGTAGCTAATATAAATTGTCCAGTTCATTAGAAATAATTGAAATAATATCATAATTAGACAAGAACAAAGGATAAAGAAATAGTTCGCATTATTCTGACCATGTTTTCTAAATGGCAATTTTCACCTGCAATGGCACACAAAAGAGAGACAAATGAAAATAGTGGGACTCAAGGATAATTTTCTTTTAACTTTCTAAATATCAGCATTATTTAAGAGTAAAACTGGAAAACATGTGATTAAGTACTAGAACTTCTTGGTTTTTAAAACAAAATGTACTGCATTCATTTTCAAAGGAAGCAGATTAATCTGCTTTAAAGAACCTAAAATATATTAATGATGAAATGACAATAAATCTTTACAAGTAAAAAATCTGTCATTTATTTTAATTTTAATTTGATATTTATATCATCAGGAAAAAAGATTGAACTTACAGATAAAAGGTAAGATAGTAATAACTGACAGTCCTATAGAGTTCCTAAATGTTTAGGTGCTTCTGTCTTGCCTTTAAATGGAACTATATTCAAAGTCCTACATTTGGATAGGAAAAATCAGTGAGAGTATAGGAATAGAATCAAAGGACCATTCTGAGTTAAAAGAATTTGGGTGTCATAAGTTTACATAAACTAGCAATGGAGTTTAAATGCAAAAAAAAGTAAATAGTACAACAACAGAACTGTACAGATGGCCGTTGTTTAACAACTACTCATTCACTGTTTGAATTTATAACTGTGATGAATGAATGGTAGTTAACAATGGATCTCATACATGGTCGCTACAGATTTCAGACTATCATTTTAAATCTGAATAGAAATATAGAATATAGAAAACTATATTCAAAATTACTAATGTTATCAAAGAAAACATGGACAAAGATATTTACTTCATTGCTGATAGTATATAAATGTAAGAAAGTTGAGAAGTTCTTTCTCTCTTGCCTGAATAAGGAACCTGCAATCCACTGATAAAAAATTTTAGTTTCTTACTAAGCACGCATTCTGATTGAGATAATTCTGTGAGCAGCAATAACTGCTCGTTAAATCTTAGAAAAAGCAAAGCCGAGGGAATTTCATGAAAGAAGCAAAATTAGGACCACATGATTCTTTCTTCACAGAAATGAGTGGCAACTGATTTCAATAAATGAGGTAGAGAAGTAAGTAGTCAGAAAAAGCATAGTTTTAATCACTTGCTCTTTTCTTAAAGTATACCCATGTAAGTTCAGTTTCTCTGTTTTCTTCAAGTAAAGGCCCCCAGGAGTCTGCTTTCTTGTTTATTGCACTTTTCTTATGTTGTTGGGAAATTTAAAAGCCTGTAATCTAGTGACCCACCTTATTTGTTGCTACTGCTATCTACAATTCTGTGGTTTTTCATTTTGGAATCCTAGACTTGTACTCCCAAATCCATAATGGTACCTTGAATCATTCTCACTGCAACTCTCAAAAGGCATCTTTGTAAAATTCCAAATAGAAATGCGGGTCTTGTATTTACTTTGTTGAAATAAGGAGTTCATAATTTCTATATGTATATTTGGATTGCTGCAGGATTGGATCTGGACAAAACTAAATTTCTTAATTTTAATGTTAATTAATTAAATACAATTATGTCACTAAGCTCCTCTATTTAGAATGTCTGCCCAGTCATATAATAATCACAAATTGGCAGTAACTTTGAGGAGGCACTAGGAACTACATAGAAAGTTTTCTGGGTCACAGTTTGTGAACATCTCTAAAAATGCCACCATTTTTCTCTTATATGCAACTTGAACATACAAGGGGAAAAATAGCATCAATGGGAACATTAAGCTTTCTATAAGAGTAAGGTATCTGGATTTTCAACTGTGCTGAAGAATTATCCCCATGTCTGAGAGGCAGTATTTTTTGATATATTCCTTCTTCTCATCTCTATAATTAACTAGATAAGTAGCAGCAAGCTATGAATTTATTGTTACTTGTTTAAGTAGTAGGAGACAGGTCTGTATTTTTTAACAAATAAATTAAACTCACAAAATACCACATATCATACTGGAAGTCAGATTCTACATGAAATAAGAAATATGCTGAATTGCAGACAACTGTTCAATGAAATCAGTATTTGCATATGTTTGCTTAATTTTTTTTAAAAAAAATGCATTTAGAAAAAGTTTGTCACTTGCTTCAACATATTAATTTATTCTCCCAGAAATTAAACTGAACCACAAAGAAAGACATTCTAAAAAACAATCCACAACAAGGATTAATCAGAGGATCATTCTAACCTATGCTCAGTAATAATTTATTCATGTTATGATTCTCATATCTCAATGAGGCTTCTAACATTTCTGGAAGGTGAAATTATGAAAATGGTAAGAAATAGTATAATTCAAGTAATGTAATGTCTAACATATTATTGTTGTTGTTAGTTGCGAAGTNTGTTAGTTGCGAAGTCGTGTCTGACCCATCTTGACCCCAGGGACAATGTTCCTCCAGGCCTTCCTGTCCTTTACCATCTTCCGGAGTCCATTTAAGCTCACACCAACTGCTTCAGTGACTCCATCCAGCCACCTCATTCTCTGCCATCCCATTCTTCTTTTGCTGTCTAACATATTAGCATACTCCTATCAAAATGTATGCACTAAAAAGAAAATAATTCAATAATATATAATGGTATTTTAATAAAATAACCAGTTACAGGTAATGTTCTATGAGCTTTGACATCTATCTACTGGCCTATCTAATGGCTTATCTTGACATATCTAAATAAAAATAATTCATAATTCTATGGAAGGTAAAGCTCAATCAAAATGTCTATGTGGTGTAGTAGTTTCATCACTGATATGTCTAGAAAAATAGAGACTATAAAATTCACTTGTTCTCATTATAAATTCATATAAGAAAATAATTAGTTTTAACAATTGTATCACATATAGTAAATTGTGATTTTATAATTTTTAAAAAATACAGTGAAGTAGTTTATTCCAATGTTATGGATTGAGAACTATATTGGAACATAATAATTTATCCAAAATGCTTATCTGCAATACATTTTGCTTTAATGGGATATATCCTCAGGAGTGTGTTTGTAGGTGTCTATATGTGTGTGCACAATATACACACATAGATTCAAAAACACATATTCACCCCCTACACATGCCATCATCCAAAGCTTAGATGCACACAAATTATATTTATTTGACTTAAAGGACACAAATTACATTGAATGAAGTGTAATTAATTTTTCCACATCATACACATATGAAGATGCTCTTTCTGAATATTAGAATCCAGTTTGCATCAATTTCAGTGCATATAGACAATAGTAAAAAATATTGGGAATTGCAGCTCAAGATTAGAAGGACTACAGGTTGGGTCAACCCTGAGACCACCCTGTGAGCCCCCAGAGCCAGTGGTCATAAGGTCACAACCCATTACGAGGTGCAATGCATCCTCGAACCTGGGTGGCACTGGGGGCAACTCCAATACTTAATCAAGTAGAAGAGCTACCCTCTATCAGAGGCATCCTGGATAAAGAGCAGAAACATCCAAGCTGATCACCTCATAGCCAGGTTCCATGAAAAGAACACAACCAAGCCTATGGGGGGAATCACACCCTTAAAAGATATATCTTTTCTCAAATTGTTTTTGCTCTGCACAGGTTGCCTTCAGGAAGTAAGGGAGGACGAAAACTTGTGGAGCTTTCCTGACCTGCTCCCGAGTTGCCATAGGCAGGGGGATAGGAAATTGTGCCATGCAGCTGCACCGAGGAATTAACACCTCAGTAAAAGCAAAACATATCCTAGCCAGCCAAAGTCAAGGCCATCCCCACAGGGACCCGCAACATCTGGAGGCAGTGACTTCTACGGCCCATGAAATTGCTGCGTTGGGGAATGAACCTGGTGTGTCACCAGTCAACTGGGTCAGAGACAAGGTGCGAACTTGATAAAGTCAGAGCTGGCTTCACCTAGGTCGTGCCAACATGGCACTCCTAATAAACAACTGGATTTTTCTTGCTAAATGGCTTGGGGGTCCTGCTTTTATTAGGGTATTGGTCTGAACCCTGACATCTTATTTATTAGCATGCCACTGTATTTCAAAGCTCTCTGCTGACTATAACTGCACCCTGTATTTAAAAAAAATGTGCAGAGCTCCACATTATTTTACATAAGGAATTAATGTAATTTATGAATAATTAAAAAGTGATAAAGAATTTTTGTGTAGTAAATTAATTAATTAATTATTGTTAATCCTAAGTGGTGGGGAATTATCTTCACAGTGGATATAATGTATCACTAATACTGTAATTTTTTTTCACCCTGAATGTCAATCCTTTTTACACCTAATGACACATTCAAAATCTCAAAACTATGAATATGTAAGCTATTCTATTTAATTATCTTTTATGGAGAGGAAAATTTAATAGCCATTTTGACTTCAGTATAGACAAATCATTAAATAAACAGAATTGACCAATTTTTCAATCATGCAGTTAATATTCATTAAGCTATAAGCTTCCTATAAAACTGATTGAAAATTTGATCCAGAAATTAAGCATAAAATAGTTCAAATTATAAATGTTTTAAAGAAATTAGTAATACCGTATTCATTGGTAGCACAGTATTTGTTATCTGGTTCATGTAATGCAGGGGTGTCAAACTCGATTTCATTGAGGGCCACATCAGGGTTGAGTTTGACCTTGGAGGGATGGGGGCAGAGCATGCCCAGGGGGCATGGTCATGGTGGGCATGGCCTGGGTGGGCATGGTCAAGGTGGGCATGGCCTGGGTGGGCATGGTCAAAGTGGGTGTGACATCGGACTCATGTTGGAAGGGCACCTGTGGTGGCCAAGCGCTAAGGCAGGACTTCCCTGAGACCCTCCCTCACTCTCATTATATAGGTAATCCTCGAATTATGAATATAATAGAGACTGCCAATTACATTTGTAACCCAAGAATTCATTTGATTGAATCATGTTAAATGAACATGATCACTCCCTGCTTTCCCCAATGTATTTGTTAACCAAATGCATGGGTCATTAAATGCACATGAGATATCTCAGAGTGGGGAAGACCATGCAGGGCATAGTGCTGAGGCAGGCCATCCAAGGCCTCCCCCAATCCACTGAGATACGTCATGCTATCCTAGGCTTGCCACAATTGCTTCCCCCCATCCTACCCAGCAGGTCTCCACAGACTGTGCCGGCTTTGCTAGCATCCTAGATTCCACTTAGTCCTCCCCCACTCTATTTCCCTTACTTTTTGAAGATCTCTAGTGTTGAATAGTGGGTGGAGTGAGGGGTTCTGGTATACTTGCCCAGTTGTCCATTGACTACATCCATGAAGTCTTTTAGGAGGTCATCATCAATGTGGCTATCGTCAATCCAGTTGATTCCCATCGCTGCTAGTCCCAGGGGTTCAAACCATTCTAATCCCAGCAGGCTAGGTTGGTCCCAGTCTACTATGATTAGGGATAATTGTCCTTTGAATTTTTTGAAGGCTATGTTGAAGTAACCGATCCCAATACTGGAATTCGGTTTCCCCAATAGTCTTTAAGTGTCAGCTTCTGTGGTTTTAGTGCATTCACTGTGATTTGCGGGACCAATTTCTTGATAGTTGCCCAGGAGATGATGGAGAGATAGGACCCTGAGTTGACCTCCATCTTGCATGGTTTCCCTTTGATGTTTATGGTTGCAGAAAACTTCTTTGCTTTGCAAGCACTTGAATGTCCCACTATGATTGTTTGGTGCATTTCCCCTCTATTGGTGGCTGAGTCCTTGCCTCATCAGTTCCTTCCGAACAGTGTCTTCCGGCCACCCACTTGGGAGTTTCTGGGATGCTGTGGGGGGCTGGATTGCCTCAGTCAGTGTAATGCCCTGTAGGCCCGTGCGATATGGCCTGGATTGAGGGGTGGGTTTTTAATGGGGTTTTATTTGTTAATTTGGTATGGTTTTAGATATTTGTTTGGGTTCTTATTTAATATTTTTATAAATTTTAATTTTTGTACTTGNGTTTTTAATGGGGTTTTATTTGTTAATTTGGTATGGTTTTAGATATTTGTTTGGGTTCTTATTTAATATTTTTATAAATTTTAATTTTTGTACTTGGTGTTTTTATCATTGTGAGCCGCCCTGAGTCCTTCGGGACATAGGGCGGCAGATAAATCGAAACAAATATATAAAATAAATATGTCCCTTTCACTCACATTCCTGGTGATGGCATCCTGAAACCTGCATTCTGTCCTGGGGTGATTCCCTTTGCACCCAGCACACCAGAAACCCTTTTGTTCTTTTCTGCGTTTCCTCCTTCCATTCTGAGCAGAGTTGGTGCACATCTTCCTCATCTTCTTCCTCTGATTCAGTTTCTACGTCCTTGTAGTGCACAGCAGCAGCTTCCCTTTCTTGATTCGGTTTGTTCATTTTTTTTCATCGCTGCTGCTGACTGTTGGGATGCCTCCATTGCTGTTGCTTCTTCCATGGCGTCCTGGAAGGTGATTTTGGGACTTGCTAGTAGCCGGCTTTGTAGAGTGAGGTCTCGAAGTACCAGCACTAGATGGTCCCTCATAACCTCATCAATGTTTAGGAACTCACACGCGGTCACAATTTCTCGTACGTTAGTGATAAACTCACTGATTGCTTCTCTCTCTTTCTGGTCTTGCCAGTAGAATTCATGCCACCTCATGTGGGGCATAATGTGCCCTCAGCAATCTCTCCAGCGCCGGCCAGGTCATGGTTTTTAACTTGGCTAGTGAGGAAAGGGCTTTTGCCATTTTGAAAATGGCAGGTCCACAGTGTGTGAGGAAGAGAGCCCTCTTCCTCTGCTCCAAGAGGCTCATGAGGTTGTTTGCTTCCAGGAACATGTGGAAGGGATCCATTTAGGAATCCCAGTCTTCTTCCTCGGGGTTGAATAGAGCAGGGGGTACAATTGAAGACATCTTGAGTTGACTGGTTGAGTTTGATGGCCAACAATTGCTACGTGGAAGCCTTTGTTCAGTCTTGGTGTCCTTTGTTCTTCAAGAATCCACCTTCATCACCAGTGTTGAATAGTGGGTGGAGTGAAGATGCAGGACACACAAAGCACTTTTAGATTCTTTATTCAACTCCAGAAAAAGCACTGAGTGGCCAAGTCATGGCAGCTCCTTTAAAAAGGAGATGTCCGCAGCTTCAGCCACTGATTCATGCTTTTTTTCCCCGCTCTGACTACGGGACCAATGATTGGCCCCTATATCAGCCTATTCAATAGCTAACATCTAGAGCTCCAGAAGAAGCTGACCCAGAGAAACCAAATTCAGATGATGGCAAAGCTGTAAGAACATAAAATCCAAGGAAAACATTTTCACCAGCTTCTGAGTAAAAGACTCTGGCAGGCCTCTGGTAGTAGAAAAGGCCTAGACTGGGCCACAGCAGCCTACGGCTTCAGGGATTGAAACAGCAGCAGCCAATCAACAAGGAGCTTGATTCCTTTGTCTTATCAGGCTGAACTGCAATCCCCTTGTTGATTGGCTGCCACAACCAAATCACTGAAGCTGCTCATTCAAAATAGTCAGTCACAACAAGCATGAGGCTACTCATTGCAGACTAGACTGGGCCCAAACTAAGCCTGCAGGCCCTCTTGGCAGAGAAGTTGGTCTTTTATTCAGATGGGGAAAGTTGTTTTCTTTACATCTCACCTTCGTATAGCTTCACAGGCTTCTGGATAAAAGATTTCGGCTTCTCTGCCATGTGGGTCAACCTCTTCTTGATGCCTTTGAAAAGTAAGTACAGTAAAGCCATGGGGAATGGGGTGGGGAGGCCTGAATGCATCCCATGAAGGCTCCATTTTGGCCTGCAACAGGCCGGGAGAGGCCTCCAGAGGCCCAAACGGAACCTTGGAGGATAGGATGCATCCCACAGAGGCTCCATTTCAGCCTGCAACAGGCCAGGAGATGCCTCCAGAGGCCCTTACAGCACATTTTGGCCAACAGAGTGCTGCAGGAGGCCATCCAGGCCAAAAAGGAGGAGACCATAGCAGAGGCACCGTGAGCCAGTCCTTTGCTATTTCCAGCCTGGTCCTGCCGGCCAGTTCTAAACATCCTGTGGGCCATATCCAGCCCGCAGGCCTTGAGTTTGACACCCCTGATGTAATGGAATCTTAAAGCATCTTTAATAAATTTCAAGTGAGGATGTGTACAGGATTAATTATAATCAACTTTCCTAATGGATTTCTGACTCTATTTGTTCGGGGTGCTCACCATCATCAAATTTCTCTAACAGAATATTTTGAAAAAACCTTTCAGAATTCATTATGGCCTGACTGAAGTCCGGAACGCTCACTTTAAGATGCATGAACTCCCATCAATGACAATTTTGAATATAAATGGGAATGCTTTTGGAAGGAAGTCAAAAGTGTTTTTAAAATTCCACTTTTGCTATTGGTACTTCTCATATACATTTTATCTGTTGATTTTACTGTAAATTAAATTTCTAGAATGGGTAAGCTACTTGTTTAGCAATCATCTAAATAAATAAAAAAATCCTGCCTCCTGTGACCTCAGCAAAATACAGGAATGAACAGAGTTTAGACCTATATTAGCCTTAGCAGCCTCTGAAATGAAAATCCATTCATTATCAGACTTAATTGCAAATCGTACCTGAATTCTAAAAGATAAATTATTGATAAAACAACTATACTGAATAAAAATGTGAATCATAAACATACAAAAAACCACCTTCTAGTTACATTCAAGTAGAGAAATAGTAACTTCCTTTTAAAATCCAATTTTTGCTTGAAGTTATCATTCCAACTTTGGTTCAGAGATATTTTGCAGGAATTTTACAAATAAGTTCCATGCAAGCTTCTGTTTGGCCACTTTGATATTGCTGGATAAGACATATTTCTAGTGTAATCTAGGAAAGTTTCTTCTACATTCTTATATGGAAGAAAAAGAAAACATCTGCCATTCCTTTATATTCTCAATCAATATTTTGAGTCTATTGATATACCAATCAAAGATATGAAAACAAAGTACCACTGTCACTTTTTCAAATATTGTTCTATCTGACCCATAGAAGCATTTTAAAAAGTTTATAACATTTTGAAATGCAAATCTCAGTCAAAATATAGACCAATCAGTTTACACATTTTTCTCTCAAGCTCATCACACTTATCATTTAAGAATTTTAATTTTTTATTAATAATATCTATTTTCAAATAATTTTTTGAATGCTAGGAAAAGATACTAAAATAAAAGGGCAAGAGCAGCTGTCATAAAAACAAACAAATAAACAAAAGCCTATTGTCAACCTACTTAAAGGTTGCATTAGCTACAAGTCTGGTCTGAAAATGACTAATAGGCTGGAGGTGTTTTTTACTTCAAAGATGATGTGGTAATTGTTTTTTTTTTATAAGAAAAATCAGCTTCATACCATTCTGAAGGAAGCACTTTTTTATGATTATATTTTCTTTTAAGAGCACTGCATAATAGAAGTGGGAGAACAAAATTGCTTTTCCAAGCACTTTACTGAAAATAATGCAATAGTGTATTCTGAAAAAAAACAGTAAAGATGATATATTCAACTTTTATTTGAGTATTCATGGATTCCTTAACAGCATTGAACCTGATAGATGATTGCTGTTCAGTAAACTACCATGACACTTTTGATGTCAATACAAAACTCTGCTCTGTCTAGAGACAAACCACATACAAAGAATGGCCAGTCCAGAGTAGAAACGTTACCAAGAGTCAAGTATGCTCATCATTAACAATAGATGGATAATGGAACTAATTTTATAGATGACAGTAGATTTTTCACTAACTAGGATTTTTCAAAAGCCAGAAATCTTTCTGTTGAAAATGGTTTAGTTCTGAATGTCTTTCGATGAGGTTGGAACATTTAGTATATAAAGCCCCTTTCAATTCTGTTATTCTTCTAATTCCATAAAGCTTCTTCACATTTTTTTAACTCACTGAGACTACAAAGGCTCTTAGTTAGATCAGAAATGCAAAATAAAAGGGTTTTTACTAATTTTTTTTCTTCACTATTTTCACTCAATCTTATAATTCATAGTTATAGCCTGAATTCCCACTCATAATTCTCAGCAATGCTTGTCAATGACTAATGAGTTCAAACTTTAATGTATAATAAAATTAGGGTAAAACATGCAGGACAAGGCTTTAGAATTCTTTGCTACAACTTAACTAGTAGTGGTAATATAAGGCACCTATATTTTGGGGTCATCAGTGGTCTCTGAACTTTGTTCACACAAAAAGAAACTATAGTAAATGAACACCTATCTGACCTTGATGAATATAAATCACTGGGACCTGATAGATTATATACCAGAGTTCTGAAGGAGATGGCGGATGTTGTCTCAGAACCGTTGTAGCATGTATTTAAAAAATCCTGGAGCACCAAGGAACTACCAGAGAATTGGAAAAGAGCTGATGTAGTTCCCATCTTCCAAAAAAAAAAAAAAAAANCCNNCCTTCAAAAAAAAAAAAAAAAAGGGGTGGGGTGGGGACAAACCAGGAAACTACAGTTCAATCTGCCTAACATCAATACCTGGAGGTTTCTGGAAAAAATAATTAAAAAACAGATCTGTGAACATCTAGAAACAAAATAAAATTATGAATAGTAACCAGCACAGATTTGTTAAAAACAGATCATGCCAAACCAATCTTATTTCATTATTTGACAGAGTGACTAACTTAGTAGAGCAGCAAAATGCTGTGAAAATAGTATACTTAGACTTCAGCAAGGCATTCAAAAAGTAGACCACAACCTACTTCTTGGTACACAAGAAAAATGTGGGACAGACAGCATCACCAATATATAGATGTGTCAACACACCATAATCAATGAGCTGGCTAACACACCATAATCAATGGGTAATCCTTAATGGTACTACATCTACATGGAAGGAAGGAAGCAATGGGATAACACAAGCTTTCATCTTGGGCCCAGTACTGTTCAATATCTTTATAAATGACTTAGATGAGGGAATAGAATGGGAATTCATCAGATTTACACATGATGCTAAGCTGGCAGGAATAGAACACTCTAGAATACAATAGCAATAGCACTTAGACTTATAAATCACTCTACAGTGCCTTACAGCCCTCTCTAAGCAGTTTACAAAGTCAGCATATTGGCCCCAACAATCTG